>JAJJHT010014808.1:0-39757 GCA_021223865.1 Drosophila pandora | reverse complement strand
ATGAAGGATGACATGCGCCTCGAGTAGGAGTATTTAAATTTCCTAATGTCTTCCACTCTAATAACGGCCTTGGTTTTGGCTTTGATATAAGCCGAGATATCAATCTCCGAGGTATCGGGGGCTAGCCGTGAGACAAATATTTGTCTAACAGGTGGTATTACCTGTAATGGTTTTGGTGCCACGGTCGGTAATACCGCGGCATCAGTCCGTTCCGGGGGTCCGGGCGGCGGGTTACCATTTCTAGTGGAAGCTATGGGGGTTAATTCAAGGGGATTCCTGGGAATCACTTGGAGGGATGCCATGGAGGACAAAGCAGACAAATTTTGCTCTGCTACGGTAAATTCGGGTGCTAACTTTTCATTTACCGTCCCTGCTCTTGGAGTAGCAAGGGAAATGAGCGGCTGCATTATTGCGGGAGGATCCAGCTGTTCCGCGATTACTGGAGCTGCAACTTCCCTAGTAGCAGATTTTTTCCGCTTAGGAGATTCATTCAACAGCTGAAGGCTATTGAATTGAACATCCAGCGCACTGAGTTGATCGTTGATTTTTCGGAAACCAACGATCAAATCTTTAAACCCACTCTTGGTCTGTCGCATGAATGATCTCATTTCATCTTGGACAGCTCGGCACCCACTGCAGCAATAATGGAGGCCAACACGGCGGGATATGGCATCCGAGACAGATGCAGTAAGGCCAGCACATTTGGCATGTGAGACACTTTCGCATAGCCAACAATAGATGCTGGCCTGGGACGCAGATATCGGCTTATTGCACGATTTTAAAGAGCAGACAACATTGTATTCCATTTTAAAAAATTAATTAGCAAATTAGCAAAAATTAATTTATAATTTTTAAATATTCTATTATTTTTTTGTTTTTTATTTTAAACAAATAAAAAACAAATAATAATTGGTTCCCTAGAGCCTTGTTTGCGCGTAATAATTGGTTTCGAACATGGGTGCTTCATGCGATGAATGAAGCGCAAAACGTAAGCAAGGGTGTGTATAAGCTTCAGCCAAGATGATATGCGATTGAGAAGCTTATCCAGAGAGTTGTCCATCGTGACAGTCGTCTGCACAGCTAGGCAGTTAGTTTTGACTTCGCCTTGTATGCGTTTGTCTGAAAGAGAAGTACAGATGTGAGAATTGTTCAACTTTACCAAGAATTGATCCTTGTCCCTCAGCAAGGGTCCTTCTTCCACCATAGTTGGAAGTCAATGAGCTACGCTACTCCCAAGCCACGGGATGCGCAATCCGTTGGGTTCGATTTTAAATCTACATGCCGCCATGCATGCTTCGGAATGGTTTCGAGGATCTCAGATGTGCGGTTCCCAACAAACGTCTTGAGTTGGGCTGGTGAATACGATAGCCATGACAGGACTCAGGCTCTGCCAGATTTGACGGAACATCTTGACTATGTCCGCTGAAAAGACGTATTTGTAAATACGGAATCGCAAATACCCAGCAAACAGGTCTCGCTGAATACTCCTTCCATGCCTTTGGCGTCTTGATATGATCCGTCGAAAACCACTCTAAGTTTCCGACCCTATACGGTATGATGGGGCAGATAGAAATTTCTACCCTTGGGAATTTCGCTCGGTGAGATTTCTCGCATATGGTCTAGCTCCTGGTATTCCCTCATGAACTTTACGTAATTGTTGATTCTGTGACAAACGTCGTTCAACTGATTTGAACCTCTGCAGCGCTCCTTAAGGTGTATTTGCGAATTGTGTTTCGGATACTTTAAACGGAAGTTCCAAGATGTACTTGCCTTGTTCGTCTCGAGAGTGTGTTGCAAGAAAGTGTTTCTCCACCTCTTCGTCTTCATGTTGGACTTCTGCTAAGCTCTCCAGTTCCCAGAACCTTCTGAGATAAGCATCGGTGTCGATTGTTGTTGTAAGTGCAATAGCGTGGTATGCGCGTGATGAAAGCAGTGATGTAATTTCAAAGTTTGATGATAAAGCAATGAGCTTTCCTTTGTTGTCGTAGATCTTCTCCCAGTTATTACACTCCAAACGTGTTCGTTGCCCAAAAGAATGTCAATTGGGGCATTTGTGCTAAATTGTGAATCTGCCAGTTGCAGATCGTTGAAAACTCGAAGTTCAGACGCGTCGATGGCCTGCCTTTCCAAGGATAATGTAATCTTTCCAAGCACGTGAGCCTGGACTACCAGCTGATCTTGTGAAATACGGGATTGAAAGCGTATAGTGCTGCATCCCCTTGTAGTGTCTGCTTTGATTGATGAAATTCCCGTAACCAGTACGCGTGATAACGTACGAGCCAATCCAAGTGTTTGAATACAGGGTTCAGATATATACGACAGTTCTGAACCTCTGTCCAATAGGAGTCGGCATGCTACCAAATCTCCATTTGCGTTGCGAACGTTGACCATAGCCATGGGCAAGGTGCTCCTGTTCCATCCAGTTGCTTGTTCTGAATTTGCAGTGCCTTTGTGCACATACAATTACTATAGAACCTTCTGCTTGTGCCATGTGACTCGTAATCACCGTTGAGATGTGTGTGCTAGGATCCTCCTGATCCTCACTAGTTTCAGCGATTGTTCCAATAGCCTTTGCGTGCATTACAGGTGCAACAGTGAGTGATGCTGACCTTTACATTGTCTGCACTTGAACGTAGATTTGCATTTTCTGACCCCATGACTAGGTTTCAGACAATTGTAGCATAGAGCGTTTTCCTTGGCCAACGAAAATCTCTGTCCTGCTGACATATCCAAGAATTGTTGGCATTCATACGATGCACTGTAGAATGACATTTGCTGCACTTGTTTGCTTCAAGAACAACCAGCGAATGTGTGACCTTCCTTGTCTTGTTACCGATTGAGGCTGTAGTCTTGCCTCCGATTGTCTCGGATTGTTTCACGCTTGATAAGCTCCAGTTCCTCACAACGTGCATCCAAAAATTTGAAGAATTCCTCCAGTGTGGATGAGTCTGACTCCACACTGCGCTCGATCCACCTGCGTCGAGTGTCTGCATCCAGCTTCTCCAGCGTCAAGTAGATGATCCAACAGTCTCGTCCTGTTTCCTCTATGGCATCCAGACCACGCACTATTTCATTGGCGCCGTCTGACACCTTTCGTAATGGGGCTGTATCCGAACTTGTTGTTGTTGGCAGCTTCATAAACTGCTCCAATAGTGAATTCACCAAGTGCCGTGGACGATTATATCTTTCATTAAGTCGCTCCCACGCAGTGTTGTCAGCTGAATCCGTAATAGCCAAATGTCGCACCAGATTCGCAGCCTCGTCGATCAGATGAGATTTCAAATGATGAAATTTGTGCATATTTGTCAAATTCTCCTTTTTTTGAATTGTGCTCTCATAAATGTCTTTGAAAGCTGGCCACACTGAATAATTGCCAGCGAACCGTTTAATTTGAATTTTAGGCAATTCGCTTTGAGCTGATGTCCCTACCATTTGAGCACTACCTGAATTTGCCACGTAGACGTCTCCTTCTTCAAGTCTCGACATGTTTGCAGTGGCTCGATTTGCCTCCAACTGCTCGAAGAGTTGTTGTTGTAGCAAACTTATTATTACATCGTTTCACTGTTCGTTTTCATATCATAGACATAGTCGGTCCTTATGAAATTTTGCACATATGGTAAGATATTTTGGCAAAATATAACATGTGTGGAAAGTCCCTTATGAAATTTGGCAGATCTGATTCGAATGGCCAAAATTGAATCCGTAGAAAGTCCCATCATTCTAACTTAAAAAAACTCCAAAGTTATGGCATTTCCGATCAATCAGTTATATGGCAGCTATAGGATATAGTCGACCGACACCGGCGGTTTCGACTTATATACTACCTGCAAACAAAAGAAGGATGTGTGCAAAGTTTTAACTCGATAGCTCTAAAACTGAGAGACTAGTTTGCGTAGAAACAGACAGACGAACATGCTTATATCGACTCAGGAGGTGATCCCGATCAAGAATATACATACTTTATAGGGTCAGAGATGTCTCCTTCACTGCGTTGCACACTTTTGACTAAAATTATAATACCCTCTGCAAGGGTATAAAAATGAAGAATTAACTGAAATTTAGAATACCAAGGATTATGAACTTAGAATATAATTAAATGTTAGCTAAATTCTATTGTGGAAAAACTCAACTTAGTATCTGTCAAGAAGTATGTACAAGTTAAAATTCTTGCAAGGTCAAGTAAAAGTAAAAGCTCTCATGTAAAATATTGAGAAAAGAAATTATATTGTAAGATCGCGAAAAGCTTAAAGAGCTTAAAATGAGAATTTGTAAACAGAGAATTAACCTACATATATTATCGTAGTAGGGAATAGTAGATGAAGGGCTGCTAATAATGTAAACGGCGAAAAACCGCCGAAGAAGATTGCAAGTAAAAGGGGCCTAGCAAATATGATAAATGGAAGTATAAGGCCATGGTAGGGCGAGCCAAAAACGACCCAATGCAACCTGGGGGTGTAAGATTGTTTGTTAAGATTGGTTGTACTACGCAAACTAGTCTCTCAGTTTTTCAGCTATCGAATTAAAACTTTGCACACATCCTTCTTTTGTTTGCAGGAAGTAAGTGTGAAACGGCCGGGATAAGTCGACTATATCCTATAACTGCCATATAACTGATTGTTCGGAAATGCCATACCTTTGGTTTTTTTTTAAGTTAGAGAGTTCAAACTTTCTACACATGTTATATTTGGGCAATATTTCATCTACCAAATTTCATAAGGATCGGTCGACTATATTCTTTAGCTGCCATATAATTGAACGATGGAAAAACCCTAACTGCAAGGGTATATTAACTTCGGCTCCGCCCAATTGTTTATAATGTAGTGTTTATAAATTTGTAAACTATTTTAATTTACTTTTTTTTCCTTCTTCTCTACATCTCGTCGTTAATATTATTAATGTTTTTATTATTTTCTAACTTTTGTTTTAGCTTCTCTTATTCTACAATAGTTCTAGCTCTTTTATTTGCGATTTGCAATCTGAATTCAAATTCTTTGGCATAATCGTCCATATTGTATATTGGGTCGATAGTTTTTAATTAGTCAAAATCGGTGAATTTTTTTTGGTAATTTACCGTAAACCAGTTCATAGGGAAGGTGTTTGTAGGGACCGTCGAAAGTGTAGTGTTAAAACAGCTATACGTCCCACTCATTTTTGTCTTCCGAAAAGTATGATCGTATGTACTTATTGAACGGTTGGTGATCGGTTTTTGTTTTCAGTAAACTCTGTCTGCTAGGAACGTCTTTATTGGTCCGTACAGTAGTAGAAAAGAGTCAAATATTGCCTTGGGTTCTGTTTTTGCTCTTTTATCTACCACAGGTATTATAACGAGATATTTTGTTATATCGCATATAATAGTGTAACGAACTCTTTTGCTAAATTCTGCTCGCAACAAATGCCGCGGCTAGCTCATAGAGTTTGGGGGTCATTCCACCGAATTTATATATTCGACGTAAGTGCCCGAGCCCAAAAATAACACAGGGTGGTTCGTTTTATGAATATCCCCTTTACTTCGATAAAGTTACAAAAGGGTAAATCTCACCGGCTGCTCGGCTCAGCCGACCGACCGCTCGTCCTCCCGTTGAGCCCCGATCACCGTTCCGGATTGGTGCCAATACAAACGCCCTCCCAAAACTTGCGCCCAGCAGGATGTGTGGTCTTGGAGCCTGGCGTCGAATCACCTCACGGTTCCCTCCGTTTGGACTCACGTGCTCCAGTTGCGGGGCCTGTGCTGTCGCTGTTGTTGTCGTCGCTGCTCTTCTGTCGTCGCTGCTCTCCTGTCGTCGCAGCTCTCTTGTCATCGCCGCTGCTCCTGTTGCTGGCGCCGCTCCTGATGCTGATCCTGTTGCTGCTCCTGTTGCTGCTCCTGTTCCTGCTCCTGTCACTGATCCTGTTGCGGGTTGTCGATGCTTCTCCTTTGTGGGCGCCGAGGACCTTTGGTATCCTTGGCTCACTGGGAACGCCCTTTCGCCGTGGCCGGCACCTAATCCGTGTTAGCAGAACATTAGGCTCACCTATCAGGCATACGCCGGGCAGGATACGCTTCTTGGTGCCTGGCGGCCGAATCAGGGCACGAAGGGCCTACCTACCCAAGACACGCCACCGGTTGCGTTCGCCACTCGCCTCCAAACACATGCGTGCCTACGCTCCGCAGGATCTATGGCAGACCAGAAGTTTTAGCGTCGCGTCTCCTTTAACTGCAGGTGCGTACGCCCCGTACCGATTGAGGCTGTAGTCTTGCCTCCGATTGCCTCCAAAAATTTGAATAGTTCCTTCAGTGTGGTTGAGTCTGACTCCACACTGCGCTCGATCCCACTGCGTCGAGTGTTTGCGTTCAGCTTCTCCAACGTCAAGTAAATGATCCAACAGTCTCGTCATGTTTCCTCTATGGCATCCAGACCACGCACTATTTCATTGGCGCCGTCTGACACCTTCCGTAACCTGAATCCGTAATAGCCAAATGTCGTACCATTCGCAGCCTCATCGATCAGAAGAGATTTCAAATGATGAAATTTGTGTATTTGTCAAATTTGCCTTGTTGTGAATTGTTCTCTCATATATGTCTTTGAAAGCTGGCCTCTCTGAATAATTGCCAGCGAACCGTTTAATTTGAATTTTAGGCAATTCGCTTTGAGCTGATGCCGCTACCATTTGAGCACTACCTGAATTCGCCGCGTTGACGTCTCCTCCTTCAGGTCTCGACATGTTTGCAGTGGCTTGATTTGCCGCCAACTGCTCGAAGAGTTGTTGTTGTTGTTGTAGCAAACTTATTATCTTTATTTCCAGCACGCCGCTGCCGTTTTCACTGTTCACAATTGGTGGACTAGGTCTTGCACCTACCATCGCCGAAAGTAATGCATGTGCCCTTAAGTACTTTTCCTCTTGAAATATGTTGTCATTCTCTAGATCCACATAGCCATCTACTTTGTCTAGCATAGCTTTTTCATCACTAAATCTTCTGAAGTCTTTCAATTTAGGGTTGAGATGCTCCAGCCGCGAAGACACCTCAGCCCGTGTGGCGTTCCTCAGCGCAAGCCAAGCTCAGTGTGATATTGGCATTGAGTCTGGCGCGTTCTTTTGTCAATGCACTTAATTGCTCCATGCCGCGAAACAATTACAAATGAGAACCAATGCACAGAAAACTACAAAACAAATCCGGCTCGAAGTACCAAACAATGATCCCCAACCAAAGAGACGAATGAGCAGTGGACTATAGAGTTTTTATGTTCTTGGCCGTTTTGCTGTCTAATTGGTACTAAAGAAAATTTACATTTGTGGAATTTATGTATGTATACATGTTGTGGATTGTAAAGATAATAGGTATAGAAAATATAAGGATGACAATATAGGCTAACTTATAAACTATGTATTGATAGTTCCTTAACAATGTGCAACATAAATTGGCCCAGTGCTTTTTCATCAGAATATTTTTACGGTAGACCCTGTGGGGTAGTCATAGTTTTCATTATCTTTCCGCTAAGCTCTTCGCTGGTGTTCAGAATTTTCCCCAACTGTAAAGCACTGCGTTTTCGAGCTTTATACAAGTTGCAGTTTGCATCTTCCAACAATGCCCAGTTTTATCTTCCAATAAATTCTGCCCAGTCTTCTAAGAAGCCTTGATGTCGCGGATCTCCGCCCGGCTGGACTGTCCGATCTCCGCAACTCGTGGGACAACCTATGGATAACTTAAACGATAGAACACAAACAAGGAGTTGGGACCTCCTCACTACCGTCACTATGGCACTACGAAATACAAGCTCCGTGTAGCTAGCTCAGAAGGTAATATTAGAGGCGGTATCTTAGCTAAACAGCACCTAAGCATATTATTGCTTCATTATTATAGCGACGCAGATAGCACGGCAGCTACTGTGGAGTTTCAGTCTCCAATCCGGGTACTGTCGTTCTATATGGTCTACGAAAGCCGGAACCTCAAAACTAGCGCAAGGCTTAACAAAGGCCTCATAATAGGATATGACTCTAAAGCTCACCATACTTAATAGGCGAGCAGAAACACAAATGACCGCGGTGAGTCTCTTTTTAATTTCATACTCAGGTTAAACCTTCTCCTGTGCAATAGGGGAAATTACGCCAGCTGTGTTTTTTCAATTTACAGGGAATCCACTCATCTGACGCTAGTATCGTAATAGGTACTCAACCACTCCTTCTCTGATCATAGGTATATCTTTATATCCTTTTATTTTAAACCCACAAAACCATTAGCTTTTGAAAGCCATAGTGGGAAAGCCAAGTGGATTGCACCGTAGCCACCAGACAATCCTCAAACTCGCGCTCTGGTACAAAAATTCACTCAAGCCTGCAAAAGTGCCCTCATAAGGGCATGCCCAAGGACAAAACCCAATGAAGAGCTCTTTCTGCTCAGACATTAAAAACATAAACCAATAAACCACATTTCTAGGCCATCTCAAAAAAGAAGATGGCACATGAAAGATTTCTTTAGAAGATCCTTTACGCCAGAAAACTTCCGCACCGAAATCACGATCGTCTTCATACCCAAAGCAGACAATCCATCACATACGATCCCAAATGACTTCAGACCAATTAGTCTATCATACTTCCTGCTTAAGACCCTTGAAAGAGTCATACTATCACTCATCTAAAAAATAGAGAGAGCCATCTCCATAACGTTCTCCCGAACGCCATAATTACCGCCTTGACAACTCTTGGGTAGATTACCACCAACGAGGCTTATTGATCAACTGCTAACCTGAAAAACCGTGACGTCCTAGGCACATCTTCTCTAACAAAGGCCGTCAGCATAGGGCCCACAGGGGCGAGTCCTCTCTCAAATATTTAACATAGCTGTCAAACCGATTCTATGTTAGATGGAAGAGGGAGGCTACAAGGTAGTGGCATATGCGGATGGCGTCGCATGTCTCCTTATATAGTAAGCTGGATCTACCGCCATAGTCAGACTTATACAAGTGTATGGAGTACTGGTATGGTAGCCCTCAAAAAGAAGAAGTCCCTCAAGAAGAAGAAAAGATCCAACGAGCAGCAGCGCTATAATGCACTACAATCCATCCCCAAAGATGCTTTAAATGTCAAAAATAAATAAATGCTTAGTATACCTAACCCAGGACTAAGTGGACCAGGCCAGGCAAAATAAGCGGCAATCAGGCCTCAATGAAGCGCTTTTAACCACCATTTTACTAATTTATTCCCAATAGTACAGACTACTGCACTTCCAGGAAGTATCCACAAAAAATTTCCAGACCCTCATTTCAAATAGAGAGGAATGGCCTAGATGCAGCTTAGAGAAGGCTTAGAGAAAGCACTAAGCTTCTACACTGAGGTCTCCAAACTAAACATTAGATTAGGGAGGATAATAACTTTAGCCGTACAACTAGGCATCAGAGCTTTTTTTAGACCACCCAATCACTGCAGCGCCTTTCAGGCCAAGGTGATAGTTATAAGAGAAGCACTAAAATACCTAAACATATACAACTTTACACAAAGAGAAATTAACATATACAGTGACAGCCAAGCGGCTATTAAATCGATCAGCTTGACTTGAACTCGAAAACGGACTCAAACTCTAGATCATCTTTACAAGAGATGTCCAATCAGTATATCATAAGCCTCATCTGAGTCCCTGGTCACAGAGAACTATAGCAGACGAATTGGCTCGTATAGACACCACCACACCGCTCCATGGTGAACTAGAGGGTATCGGTATAACAATAGCATTATGTAAACTTCAACTTAGAGAAGCCAACAAAAGGGAAAACCAGCTTTGCTGGCAATCCTTTCCCAATTGCCGGTTGGCCCGCCAACTCTGGCCCTATCTCTCAATCTAATCTCAAGCTATCTAAAACTGTTTCTATGTTCAAAACGTATCTATTGCAGGTTCAGCTGGTTTGGTAAAGCTTTACAGAAATTGTAGATAGCCATGACTTTATCGAATAATGACAAAGAATGATTCTACGAAGGAGTATGACTCCAGCACAAGTACGACGTACCTGTAATGGTATTAATAACTTTAGCCGACAACGATATGGTGGAAGGAGACCATCTGAGTCCCAGTTTAAATATTTTAAAGCTAATAAAAGAAACTACTTTTGCACTGATTCAATACTCCTTTGATGAACCATGTACTGCGGACTCCAAACGCATGAACAGTATTCACGGATCGGTCGGACTAAAGAGTCATATATGACTCACAATAGTGTTTTAGTGGTAAAAACTTTTGGCCAGCGCTTAAAAAGCAAGTGCTTCTCTGGTTTTATTAACTATTACAGAAATATGTTCATTAAAAGACAGCTTGTGGTCGAAAAGAACTCAAAAGAACTCTCAAGAATATTCTTAGTGATATATCTTTGTGACTTATCCGTCCATTGTACCCATTATCAGCACATTTAATATGTGAGCAATTATTGCAGAGCCAGCAGGTCAGGTAAGAGTCACCAGTAATGGATATTCCAAACTCGCTTGCACATTACTTGGCAACTTGGGAAGTGCAAATTGGACCCATTACACAGGCCGACAATTTCCAACTTTTTTTTCCTCCACGCATAATTTTACCTGCTCCATAACCTTTAGGCTCCCCTAAACCAAAGTCCAGAACAAACATAGGTTCTATCACCCACAGTTTCCGCGGTACACCTAAGAGAAGAAATTGATCAAATTTTACCATATATTGAATTATGTAGGCCGTGTAATCGCGATGACCATCATTGTTTCCAGTGCATATCCTTTTTGAAATGTATGTGTACCAACTAAAATGAAAAAATTGTATCTAGCAGTAACCATATCTTTGGAATACTCATCCAAAGTTGAAATCTCAGATTTTCTACATTAATTTTTGGTCTTCTATGATTTTTCCCCAAACATTTTTCTATGGAAGATTTTTATTTTCTTATTGAAATCAGTAGATCATACTATGCAGATCATACCTACATAATTCAATATATGGTAAAATTTGATCAATTTCTTCTCTTAGGTGTACCGCGGAAACTGTGGGTGATAGAACCTATGTTTGTTCTGGACTTTGGTTCAGGGGAGCCTAAAGGTTATGGAGCAGGTGAAATTGTGCGTGGAGATTTTTTGCTGTTGGCCTGTGTTATTGACGGAGACTTGTCCACTGTTGTGAGAGCGAGAAGAGTTTAGTTAGAAACTCTGTGATAGAGAGGCTCGTTCGGATCAGGCACGTCGAAGAGAAGACGTAACAAAAGATATACAAGTATGCGTATAAGGCTGGACGCCGTGACGAATAACCGCTTCAGAGTAGCAACGAGCGGGTTACACGTCCAGAGAATAGAACTCAGAACTATAGAACTCAGAACCTATAACTATATACGTCAAATATAATCCTATATTGAAAATAATACAGTATATTTAGCTTGTCGCGAAAAGAGGAAGCATGTTTCAATGATGAAAGATATAGGCATAGCTTGCAAATAACTGTTAACCGATTCGAGCGGTCTCAAAATAAGTGTTTGTCACTGAGACTTTGAGCAAAAAGTCTGAGAGCAACCGATTGAGTTGCTCGTATACAAATTTTGCTCGCGCTCAGTTGAAAAACACTTTTTTCTGTTTTCGTTTGGTTTGCTCATTCTCGGACCGTTTGCTTGCGTTTGACGATTCAAAAAGTCTTTTGTGCATGTATGTGTGTATGTGAAGTTTAGTGGGCTCAACTTGTCAATTTGCTTTGTAAATCTCTCGTGTAAACAGTGATTCATCAAATGTATTGAAAATGGGACGAGAACTTAATAAAAAGTGCATCAATTTTTTATATTTAACAAAACTCAAAATAAATTAATTTAAAAGAAAACTATTCATTTTTTAATTAAAATAATTAATATATTAGTTTGAAATTGGAAAATTCACGTTTAAAATTTTAATAAGTTTTTTCGTCATATTTCATGTACCACTGTGCAGCGAAACGAAAACAAATTATTGAAAAGATATTTTGCGCTGACTTTTTCAGTCAATTGGTCTTTTACTGAGTCTCTCTGTGCGAGTGTCACTCAAATCTCTCATTGAGCGATGTTCGGTAGATGAGAGTTTCATGATTTGCTCATCGTAATTCGTTCAACAAAAAACCGAAACAAAACAAAACAAAGCCTGCTGCTCAGAGAGGAACCGAAACGACATGCTTTGTTTCGGTTGCTCTCGCCAACAGAGCAAAAAAACGGTTAACAGTTATTTGCAAGTTATGGATATAGGCAATCTGATGAGAGCAATCGAAAAAACACGTCCGGATACTTGCTTGGCGAATGAAAACACCCCACAACGACTACTGCCGCAGCTGTAGGAATGAAGAAGAGGAAGAAACTGTTGAGCATCTTCTATGTCTCTACCTGCGGTCTCTCAGATTTCCACACTTAGGTGATAGGTTCTTTACCTATATCTCGGGGAAGTAAAAAAAATATCTAAACAGGGAACTGTTAGACCATGAGTCCTCCTGCGAAATAAGGGAATATGATTCGGTTTACGGTATCACAAAGGATGTCTCTCTAGGAGGTAACCGCCACATAACTTTGTCCGTGCCTTCGTAGTGCCACTGATTGTTTTTCTCTAAAATGACTCTCATTTTTAATTTTCCGTAATCGTAGTTATCCAGTTTTATTGGTGTATGATTTAAATGAACGCGCCCGCCATATTTTACGGTAATTTATTTTGCTTGTACTGGGCCCGTAACCTGTTAGATTTTTTTTGACTTTTGCTCAAATTGGAACCTTCTGATTTTACACTTCGTCACTTCCGATTCGATACAAGTTCGTCAAAAATGTATATTGAAGTATCCATCACTTTCAGGGTATACGTGGCTGTCGTCTGATATTCGTGTTTTGGATGGATGATTTTATAGATTCTAACAAACTTTGGACCTTTATATCCTTGTGTCTTAGACCATCGTTGAATGATACACACAGTTGCAGCTGCGGCTGCAGCCATGGTAATGATTGTTGTTTCTGTAGTGCTAACCTAGAGGTACTTTTAGCTAAGTTTGTGAGGATTGTGCAATCTTTGTTAGACCCCATCAACCTTGCTTTGGAATACTGTGTAAACATAATTTTGAATTTAGCTACAATTGACGTCAGATAGGATTTGCCTTTTAGTACAGTTTGGAATCGGGTATGCGGATACGTGATGAATTTGACACGCACTTGTCAAGCTTCAATTATGCGTAAGACATAAGTTGAAATAGCACATTCTTATTTGCTATTAGGTTATCCTCATTGTTCGATCCATTCAGAACATCGTCATCTAGAAATTCTCCAGATGGATTCATAATACAGTTTTGATTTTGTTTTGTTATCGTGTTCCTGTTGTTCAAATACCCTAACGACCATATAACTGAAAGGGCTTTAAAAGCGGCTGTGAATTATTTATGTTGTCTTTTTCTCAGCAGCATGAATGAAATCAAGGTTGCCAAATAAATTCTCACGTTTCTCAACAGCTTCACAGAGTGGTCTAGGAGTCAGAATAACCCGATTGCTCGAGTTGCTCGCAGACGATGTCCGCATACATCAACCTTGTAGCCACCTTCATTTAGGGATTGTACTAGGATATTTACTGATTCGTTGCATAGGAAGACAGTATATTTTCATATGGGGTGCCACTACTGACGAATCTCCAGATAAACGCATCTCCCTATGTAGCCTCGACTGTCCTCTTAACTAGACTTTGCCTAATGAGGTGCATGGTTTGGTCATCTAGCAGGATGTTGCTAAGAGCATCCTCTACTGAAAAAAGATATAAGCGAATATTCTTTGCCTTTGAGCGACCGATAGTGGTGATCTCATAGAAAGCTGTCTCCGTGCCTCGACCCCCCCTGTAAGCGATCTGTGGGTTCGTTCGGCTCAATGGTCAGGTGAAGTTATGGCATGATGAGCGTCTTCATGGTTAAGGTAAGATCGATTTTAGTAGTAAAAGTTAATGAAGAAAGACATATGTATCAGAAGTCCTTGTGGAAGCAGTGCAAGGGTTTCCCCACCTTGGGTGTAAAGCCTAATTTCGTTCGTCACTACGCCTCCGGAATGATACCGATCTGGAATAAAATCAGAAATATTTTAATGAACCAGTGGCTGAGACTAGCCCCAGCTTTAGTGAGCTGGAATTCACCATTAGGTGTGTTGACTTAAAGGTGGGTTAGATTTCTAAAGCCAAGAAGGTCTTCCAAAGGACGTTCCCGATAACTATCGGGGAAGTAAACGTTACAACCTTAAAGGATCCTTGGCTAGACGACGTTTATTTTCCTTCAGTGGTTTTGACAGAGCCTACAATTGGTGACATAGGTGGCACAGGCATCAAAACTTTCTTCTAGTCTTACGTAACTGTTTTTTATTTCATGCAAAGCTGGATGAATAGCCTTTTCAAGCTTCGTATAATATATAATAAAGAAGCGCTCAATATAATAAAGTAGCGGCCGGTCAATATCAACTTCAAAATACATGTAAGAACTAAGAGCTTGGCATCAGAAGCTCTACCAAAGCTCCCAAAAGCGAACAAATAACAACAAAGGGCATACAACATTGAGAAACAGACTGAAAAGAATAAATGTCACTGTAGCTAAACAACTTATCAATATTCTAATCGGTTTTGCTGGTGGCTGCTTAGCCTAGTATCCTCCCTCCTATTGAAGTTTGGCCCTTCAATAACAATTCTGGAATGCATTATTTTACGGGTTACGTAGATGTCTTAAGACTCGCTCCCTCTCTTTAAAGGGGACGGACGTGTTTTTTTTAGTGCACACTGCACAAAAAATCTTTTATACATTCTATAACATTAATGTGTACATTATTATACATTGCTTCTATTGTCGCCCAAAAAAATTCTCGTCTTTATTCTTTGCAATTTATTAGCCCACACTAATCCCCCTAAAAAGGGGGATTACCCCTTTTTCGTTTCCTTGGTACAGTGGTTCAATGGACGCCAATAATAAAAACCAAAAATATTAATAAATAAATCATAATATAAAAATAGTAAAAAAATAATAATCATGGAATTTTAACTTGTCTGTGCGCTGGAGTCTTGTAATAGGACAATCTCCTCTTCCCAGCCTACCATCCACTGCTGGCTCTGTGGAAACTTTTTACACGCTATATATGCCGGGTTCACGGCCTCAGTTTTGGATACCACTTCACGTAGGTCTGGTGTCCACTTTTGCTGTGACGGTTGAAATCCTCTTTTATTTTTGTCAGTCTACTCAACCGACAATTATGCAGAATATGCGAATATCTCAGTACGAACAAGCAATTGCCTGATATGTCCTCTGTGCCATCGCTTCAAGTGATATCACCAGACCCGATAATTCAAAACCCCCTTAAGAGTCACTGAACAGGGTAATAAACCGTCAGGACCGCCGGTACGAACTGATGCCGCAATATTAGTTACGGCGGCACCAAAACTCTTGCAAGTGATCCCACCATCGAAACACATTTTTGTTTCCCTGTTTGCCCTTGATATTTCTGAGATTGATATCTCGGCTTACATCAAAGCCGAAAAAAGCTGAAACATAAAGGAGGTGAATATTATAAAATTTAAATTTTCATACACCAGGCAAACGGCATCTTTCAAAATACGTGTGCCCTTGCAGATGTTCAAGACGATTTGTTCCGCCAGCTTTTGGTGAAAGAACATTTTCGTCCAAGAACATCAGCCAAGTACGGTGAGAAAAAAATTACCAAACCTGTGGGGGTGAAACTCCCCATGTTACCATCAGGGTCGGGCCCGTCACAAAAGACCCGTTAAACAGGAGAAAATCTCGACCCAAAGGCACAATCATGAGGAAAGGAAGGAGAAGACCCTCAATTAAAATCATTAAAACGAAGACATGAAGGACGGTTAGACGATATGGAAGACTTTCTGAGCAACCGCACCGAAGGGCGGAAATTGTCCACACATATCAGACAACACATAAAAGAGTTATGGAGGGAAATCGTCACGGGATACCATGATCTCATTGACCTGGAACCAACCTTAAAAAATAATGGACATACTGATGACAGATTTTGGTTGTACGAGCGGAGTATTTTTTTTGTTTCTGAGCGAAGAATCGCAATCGACTTCAGTATCAGCACAAAAACCCGCAATCGCACCTTCGTTTGTAATACCACCAGTAGAAATTCCAAAGTTTGACGGAGACTACCGACATTGGCTACGATTCTAGTAAATTTTTACAGAATGCATCCACAATCAAGACTACAGCGATGCAGTAAAATTCTGTCATTTGGAGAATCAAGAATCGACATCAATGGGCGGATAGACCAGTTGCCACGATGCCTGGCACCGGCTAAAGAATTGATACCAAATTAACGACTGTTGATTAAATCCGCGATCCAAGAGCTTTTCGGATACCCCAGAACAAATGGATCAGCGGACCAACTGCACAGCTTAAATGATACCGGGCTCCGAACGGTCCGAACGGTCAACAGACAACTGGGAGCCATTCTTGATACACATAATTGAGGAAAGATTGGACCCACGCACGCTGTCATCTCTAGAACTAGCCATTGCCATAAAAAATATCATTATTAACAACTGATTTCAAAAAACAAATCAACGTAGTGAAACTACCGGAAATAATGACCATTCAACCATCCCACCCTATTCAAGCGCCAATAAATATCTCACCTCAGTTGCGCTTAGCCGATCTGAATTTTTACAGCCCCCACAGGTTATGAGGCCACAACAGGCATATTTGGAAGAAGGACAGCCACTACTAAAAAATACCGCGCTTGGATGGATTTTGATGGGGCTAGGGCGACCGGAATCAGCTCCTGATATCAGGGCAGAAAAAGTCGTCTGTAATACGGCGGCTTGGACACCGGAAGCTAACCACGAAAGGGTGAAATCGTATCCCTGAATCACAAGCCTAAGGTTGTCAACTCACAAAGGAAGAGCACAGAGTGCAAGGGCCAGTAAACAAGGGAATTCAGGGAGTGGAAGTCACTTCCAATTCTAAAGGATGTAGGGAGGAGACACAGGCATCTCCAAAAGGGAGCAAGAAGCAAGGCCAAGAAAGGACCAAGAGTCCTGTATTCGCACTGACCAAACAGAACAAACGCCTAGTACTACATGGGATGCCCAAGGGGAATGGTTACGAGGCCGGGAAGGCCGGATAGAAATATCATCAGTATCTTATGAATGTTGGAGATCTCACCCACATGATTCAAATTATTTTTGGTATTAACATTAGATTTTTAGAAATTATTTTTAAGATCCACAATATTTTCTAGTATAAAGGTACAAAACGGTTCACTGAGACGGTCCAACAACAATGCACAGCCGCATTGGATTGAGTCCCTCAATGTTGGCACCTAGTGCCAAGACCTACTAATCAATGTTCATCAGCATGTCGCAATACACAATAATCAGACCCATCAACCTATTGGCACACATAGTAATAATTTACAATAAGCATGAAACAATATCCAACCTAATAACCCAGCACTAGTAGACGGCGCCAGAAGCGGAAATCAGCAGTATCAGCGGGAAGAATGACAGACTGACCGAAGCAAGCAAATCCAGCTAGCGAAGCCAAAATGTACTCACAAGCAATGCATGAACAAGCCATGCATGAATAAGCAATCTGAGTCAGCAGACTCAGAGGTGGGTGACACTGGCATTAACATTGGCATTAACACGTCCATAACATTGACCTACCCTAGACTTAGTTAGGTATAATTTAGCATCTTATATAACAATTGTTCTTCTGAAATAAAGATAGTTGCGAATACTTCGAGTGATCCTGTGTAAAACGGACCACAAGTAGGACTCTCTTAAAACTATCTACTTCGGGGGGCTCTTGTATAAACGAACCTACTTTGAGAGGCTCCTGTGTAAAACGAACCACAAGTAGAACTACGGTATCTAATCTCTTTCGAGTGTTGCCGAGTGAGTATTCAAATCTGTTACTACCTAAAGGCGTACTACCTTGGTTAAAAAACAACAAAACACTGCTAGATACACTTTATGTGGTCTTTTTCCTCGGATTTTCCAAAATGGCCCGCAGTAAGGTCGAATTCCGCCACATCTGATACAATGGCTGACTGTTTTTTTAAGCCAGCTCCTTTCCGTTTATTGACCAAAACCGTTGCCTAATGTTGCATAACAACGCCTGTGATCCGCAATGTCCCAATTTCTGGTGTTCCTATTGAAATATGAGTATTGTTAATGGGTGTTTCGGAGCTAATAACATTGGATGTGTGGCATCATACGATAATGCGGCGTTTTGTTGACGTCCCCATACCCGAATTATTCCGTCCGTGTCTATGAACGGATCTAGTGCTCGTAATGGATCATTGGGCCCGACATATTTCGTCGTCTTGAGTTGCAAAATATATGGTAGGAATGGCTAGTGACAATGGTCGAGTCCTTTTCTTCTCTGGCATGCGGCAATTAAAAATTAATCGCCGCATTCTTCCTATTATTTGCAACATCGCATCGAATGATCCATGGTTGTTGATTTTTTAAATCCACTCTTCTGATTAAATGGCTAGTTTGCAGACCGTCTCCTTCTTTCTTTCTTGATCTTCGTTTGCATTGTTTGTTCCCGCTGATTGGAACCTTGGCCAAGACTCTGGATATTGCACCGGAAACGGTGGTCCGGTGTACCAAAGTTTTTAATATCTTAATTGTGCACCGTGCACCCTCTGGAGAAAATATCTGCACGATTATCCATTAATGCCACATGTCTCCACCCCTCTGGGGCTGTCAGCTCTTGAATCTGGGCGACCGGTACGCTACAAACGTTTGGAATGAGGAGGCAGTGGCGTTAATCCATTTTAATGCAATCTCAGGTCGGACCATAAATATATCACTTCTAGTTTTGAGTTAAGATCGATTGCGACCTGAGCTGCTAATACCGCTGCACAGAGCTGAGAGCTCTAAGCCTGGTAAGGTCTGTTTTATTAGGGGGGCTACCCGTGCTTTTGAACATAGCAATCGTATGACAATATTACCTGTCTTTTTACTTGCTCGTAAATATGCAACTGCACCATATGCTGCTTCTGATGCATCTTCAAACACATGTAGTTGAATGTCTCCAGATGTATCTGCCGGGAGTGCACATTATACCCTTGCAGAGGGTATTATAATTTTGGTCAAAAGTGTGCAACGCAGTGAAGGAGACATCTCCGACCCTATAAAGTACATATATTCTTGATCAGGATCACCTCCTGAGTCGATATGAGCATGTCCGTCTGTCCGTCGGTCCGTCTGTCTGTTTCTACGCAAACTAGTCTCTCAGTTTTAAAGCTATCGAGTTGAAACTTTGCACACACCCTTCTTTCCTTTGCAGGCAGTATATAAGTCGGAACGGCCGGGATCGGTCGACTATATCCTATAGCTGCTATATAACTGATTGATCGGAAATGCCATAACTTTGGTGTTTTTTAAGTTGAAGGGTTGAGACTTTCCACACATATTATATTTGACCAAAATATCTTGTGTACAAAATTTCATAAGGATCGGCCGACTATATCCTATAGCTGTCATAGAACGATCGAAATTGGCATAACTTTGTTGTTTTTTAAGTTAGGAAGATGGGATTTGGTAGAGATTCTATTTTGGAAAAAACAATTTGTCTGATTTGTCGAATTTCATAAGGATCGACCAACTATATCCTATATTTGTCATATAACTGATTGATCGGAAATGCTATAACTTCGTTGTTTTTCAAGTTAGAAGCATGGGAGTTTCAATGGCTTCCTCTTTTGGCAAAATAATTCGATATGCCAAATTTCATAAGGATCGGCCGACTATATACGATCCGCTATATATCTAATAATATAAGATGCGTGGCGCCACCTAGCGGAATGCGACTCAACTGCAAGGGTATATCAACTTCGGCTCCGCCCGAAGTTAGCTTTCCTTTCTTGTTTTTGAATTCTTATTATGGTCAGAATCTGAGGGTCATGTCTGACTGCTTGCCATTGATGGGTGAGTTCTGAGCGCAGTTCCGTGTCCCAGTCGATCTTCAGCTCCCATAATGGCATTCTTATCTTTGCCGTTGTTACAACTGGACCAAACAACCCTAGCGGATCAAAGATTTTCGCAAGTTCTGAACACACATTAAAACATGTTATGATCTACTATTAGTAGATTATTTCAATAAGAAAATAAAAATCTTCCATAGAAAAATGTTTGGGGAAAATTCATAGCAGACCAAAAATTAATGTACAAAATAAGAGATTTCATCTTTGGATGAGTATCTCAAAGATATAACATAGTAACTGCTAGATACCATTTTTTAATTTTAATTGGTACTAGAAACAATGATGGTCATCGCCATTACACGGCCTTATAATTATTCAATATATGGTAAAATTTTATCAATTTCTTCTCTTAGGTGTACCGCGGAAACTGTGGGTGATACAACCTATGTTTGTTCTGGACTTTGGTTCAGAGGAGCCTAAAGATTATGAAGCAGGTAAAATTATGCGTGGAGGAAAAAGCCTATTGCCTCTGCAATAGATGACCACCGAAAACACCACTTCGCGATCAGTCAAGAACACCTTCATCAGTGTATCAGCGGGACGAACAGAAATAAGGTATGCAAATTTAAGCAGACGCTCTTAGGCCCAGACGCCCACCAACTACACATCGGGTAAAGGAATGTAAACCAGAGCCAATCAAGGGGACCAAGTTATTGGCTTCAATTGGCAGAACAGAATGCTTGGATCTTTGGGACCATGAAGCCAATAAAAATGCCATATGTATGCTCGGCCGAAAAGGATCAAATCATCATGGAAAGCGAGGCAGGCTGGAATCTCGCTCATCAATACTCCGGGGTAATAATGTTAGGAGTAGCGATCTTCATAGCCTCATGGGCAGGGTACACCGCAAGGACACCCCAGCAACCAAAAAATACCAGCAAAGCGCATGCGAACGGGGGAGAAATAAACAAAAAAACAGAACTGCAGATAAACCCGCTGCGGCTCCTCAGATTTATCATATAACTTATTTTACAAAGCTTCGCCTTGTTCTGCTTGGCTCAACCTGCTCTCCCCGTTGAAGGATGGATCTTCAACAGAATCCTTGAGAGGCAGCAGACACAACCATGACACCGCACGCTTAGTCGTTCCAACCGCTGTCGCGCCCAGGAACCAGCTCCAGTATCCTGGCCAGAGGCCACCTCATTGGGGGTAGATTCTCATCCTTCACCAGGACTATGTCCCCAACTGAAATTACAGGGCCAGGGTTGCGCCATTTGGAGCGCTGCTGCAACAGCGTTTGATACTCCTCCTTCCAAAGAACCCAGAACCCTTGCTGCAAGAAGGAAACTCTCTGCCACCCATACAGACGATTGAAGTTAAGGGCAGTAAGGTCCGGTTCGATGAATGTTGAAGGCGGCCCGCCATTTAGAAAATGAGCCGGAATTAGCACATCTAGATTCGCAGGATTATCTGAAATCGACACAAGGGGTCTAGAATTAATGATTAACGGTCCGCAAAAATCCACACCTGTGACATCAAAACTTTGGAATCCTTCAACTCTCTCGGTCGGAAGATAAGCCATGACGAGGCTTTGCGCGAAAACAGCGTATGCACTTGTTCACAACCCTTGAAACGGTCTTCCTCCCACCAATGGGCCAGTATTGAGATTGGATTTTCGCAATTAGTGCCAGAATGCAGGTTCTTCTCGTGAAAGTGAGTCACTATAGCCGAAGTGACGGGATGGCCTCTGGGAAGAATGATCGGATGACGTCCGTCAAAATCCAGCGCAGAGTTCCGCAATTGCCCGTCAACAAGAAGCGAACCAGCATCATCCACAAAGGGAGCAAGCGAGGCCAGAGGGTTTGAGGGCGGAACCAATCTGCGCGATGTAAGTAAGCTTATCTCTTCCTTAAACTCGGTAAGCTGGACGACGCGCAACAGCAGATGGGTTCCCCCTTTAAGATCCTGGACAGAAATCCCATCGTGATGGATGCGGCGGCAAAATTTGTAAATGTAGGCGAACACTCTCTGTAGGGAGGGAAACGAGTTTGCAAACTTTGACAATGCGGCGATATCCCTGGGTGGAGCCGTAGCCAATAAACTCCTGGCGCGAAGTTCGATAGTTGTCTTTTCGGGCACAATAGCGATGGGCCAATCATCTTTGGAACCACGAAGAAATGAAGGGCCTTGGGACCAAAGCTAGGAATCTAATAGCTCAGTGGGAAGAGAACCTCTTGACAGTAGATTGGCTGGGTTAAAAACAGTAGGAACATAACACAATTTCATTGCCTTGGTGAGCTCCTGTATGGAGGAGACGCGATTAAAAACAAACACATTGAATCGAGCAGGTTCATCTTGAATCCAAGATAGGGCAATCGAGAAGTCACACCAACAATAATAATCTCCTTTATACGTCCCAAGATCAGCAACATCAGCCATCAGTCTTGCTAGTAACTCAGCTCCAGATAGTTCTAGTTTCGGTGTTGTCTGAGTTTTAATGGGTGCCACTCGACTCTTTGAGCACAACAGCTGACAATCAGACCTTGACAATACATACACGCAAGCTTCATACGCATCCAAGCTAGCGTCGCAGAATCCGTGGACCTCCAGCCTTTCTTGGCAGGGAATGACTAAACGAGGAAACTTAATTCGCTGAGTTTGGTCAAAACTGGAACAGAATTGGTCAAAACTGGAATTGTAACCACTCGGAGAGAAGGGATTGAGGAAGGCTTTCATCCCATGCCAAATTTTCTCGGCACAGCTTCTGCAATAGGACCTTTGCCTTGGTGACGACACGACCTACCAAGCCCATCGGGTCATAAAACCGAGCGACGGAAGATAGTACAGATCTCCTGGTTGGTTTGACGGTGGGCTGAAGAGCTTGAAAGGAAAACAGCAGTAGGTCAGCAGAAGGATCCCATGCTAATTCAAGAGTCTTTGTGAACGAACTGCCATCGTCAAATTTTAAGTATGACTCTCTTTCACCTTCGGGTACGCCTTCCAGAACCTCTGGGATGTTTGAGCACCATTTCCTTAATTGATATTGACCCTTGTTCAACAGGCTCGATGTCTGAGCTATTATCTCAAGCGCTTCAGTCTTCGTTGGGGCACCAGATATGAGGTCGTCTACATAAAAATCCTGGAAGACAACACGAGAGCCAACGGGAAACCATTGAGCGAACAGATAGAAAAGACGCTGGATTTGTGCCATACGTCACGGTGTCGAGCTTAAAAACCTTCACGTCATCATGGATAGAATCTCTCCAGAGGATGCAATGAAGCAAACTATCATCCGGAAGGACCCTTACGCAGCGGTACATCTTGCAAATGTCTCTAGTCAAAGCTACAAGGTGAGACCGAAACCGAAGCAATGTGTGAAAAGGTTGAATCACGGGGCCGGTCATCAGGACATCATTGAAGGGAATAACCAGAGGATGTAGCAGCCGAACCATCGGACACAACTCTACAGCTTAGTAGTGGAACTTTCTTCCTTTAGGGTGCAGTGGTGGCGAAGGAAATACTGGCACTTACCTCGCAATTCCTGCGGCACCAGAAACATGTGACCCAGATCCAAGTATTCCTTTATAAAAGACGTATATTGGGTCCTTAAATTCGGATGACGATCCGCCGAAACGAAACGCCGCATAGCCTGTGCGTAGGATTCCCCTAACAGCTCCACACTGTGCTTGATTGGAAGGCGAACTGAATAAGCACCTGATTAAAGACGGACGTGGTGCATGACGAAGTGGGCCTCACAATCGAGCTCCTCCTTAGTAGCCTGAACGATAGGCGCAGTGCAGGCATCCAATTCCCAGAATTGGCGGAGAAAATAATCGAGGCGATCGTCAAAAGAGTTTGCGGAGTCAGCAGGAATCATCTTACATGGGGCGGCTAAACGAAGTTTTCCTGGGGTGCCACCTCCTCCAGAAACTACCCATCCAAAACGTGTCTTCTGCGTGTTGCAGAAAGGCAAAAGCAGACCGTCTCCTAGCTGGATTTGCCCGACTGAGAGCAGATCAAAAAACAGGCTTGCTCCAATCAGCAGATCCACACGCTGAGCTCTGTGAAAGTTCGGATCAGCTAGAACCACATCTATGTTCAGGGCAGGTTGACGCTCTATGATGTGAGACGCCACAACTGCCGGCGTGACTTCAGGCAAACGTTAACTGAAATAAGTAGTAAATTCAGCGTCTTCAAGGCCAGTCACTGCTACAGAACATTTGGACCGATGAAGCTGAAGTTGGCTGGCCAGCCGTGATGTGATAAGATGAACTTGTGAGCCGGAGTCAAGTAGCTCTCGACAAGGAAGAAAGGCTGCCGATCTGCCACGGACGAGAATGTTGGCGGTGGGCAAGAACACTACTTCAGCGCAGCGATCCTTGGCACCAAGAGTGTTAGCAGGAGGAGCTTGAGGGATCGCAACCCCAGCTTCATTGGCCGGATCCAAACCGGAAGCGGGAACGGACGTGACTCTAGATAACAGCTCGCAATATACAATAGCGCATGATGTCGTCGATTGCAAGTTGGGCAGCGGGAGGATGAACATCCGCGGGCTAGGTGCTTGAGACACACAAAGCAGAGGGCAAAACGTCGGATCTCATCGTATCGTTCCTCAACTAACAAGGCGAGGAACCTTGGGCAAGAAGGCACAGCGTGTGTCCGAATGCCGCACAGGGCACACGAAGCAGGCGGAGCATTCAGGAGCATGCAGGATCGTTTGTTGTGGCCTACGTCGGCCCGCTTGAGTCACTAACAAATGCGGAGCTAAGGCCAAATTCACCGTCTCCAGGGTACGGCAACCTTTGTTCCAAGAACCGAGCCATAGATTTCCAAGTTGGTAGGCTGTCATCAGTGCTTCCTGCCAGAGAGTCTTCCCATTTGGCCTTTGTAGCTAGGTCCAGCTTTTGGAAGATGATCTGGATCAGGGGGCACCCTTGAATTTCGGCCGACGTCCCGGAACTCATGAGGGCCCGCATATGTCCATTGAATCGGTCGGATAACTCCCGAAGAGTAGCTGCAGGATCTCGTTGATGTGAGCCTGGAATATTAACCGACGGTTGCTGAAACGGTTGCGCAAAAGGTCAAGGGCAACATCATAGTTAGCGTCGGTAATATCAAGCGCTCTCACAGTCTCCAGTGCTGAGTCCCGCAGGCAGGAAATGAGCCACCTGAGCTTCTCCATCATGGTCAAGTGCGGGTGTCTGTCAATGGTTGTCCTAAATAGGGCGCAGAAATCCGGCCACTCGGCATAGCCGCCGCTAAATGTTGTCATTTGCAGCGGGGACAATAAGGGGCAGGCCTGTATGGAGTGAATGAAATCCCAGCAGCACTGGTAGCATCCAAAAGCGTAGAGTGAGCGGCAGCTCTCATAGAACGCTTGGCCACCTCTACCTGGATGTCAACGTGCACGTCCGTAGCCAACTGAGAGAAACGCCAATATAAATCGCTCACGATCTCGCTGTAGCTTCTCCAGCTGTTAGCTCCTCCAATTTCTCCTGCAGCGTGGTGAAGCGATCACGCAGACGCTTCTCCATAGACTCGAGAGTCAGAATAGTTGAGTCGTCGGTCTGCATCGCAGCCTTGACCTTCCGATGCAGTACCTCCATTTCCTGGCATGTTACCTCTGCGCGTCTCCGCAGCATCCT
This sequence comes from Drosophila pandora, assembly GCA_021223865.1. Classification (NCBI taxonomy): domain Eukaryota; kingdom Metazoa; phylum Arthropoda; class Insecta; order Diptera; family Drosophilidae; genus Drosophila; species Drosophila pandora. Next base: position 14,214 of record JAJJHT010014808.1, on the reverse strand, counting down.
TTCACGGCTTGACGCAGCAGATGCAGTAGCTTCAGCTCCCGATTCCATTGTGAAAAATTAAAACTCAACTGTGTGACAAAAAAAAACAACGGTGTTTTAGTGGTCTCTACAAAAAGCTTCCTAAAGCGCATGCGCTACAAATACCAGCAAAGCGCATGCGAACGGTGGAGTAATAAACAAAAAAAAACAGAACTGCTGATAAATCCGCCGCGGCTCCTCAGATTTATCATATCGTGGTACCCATCGAGGAGGCACCATTATCAGTAGAAAGGTTGTCGTCACTGTCCCAAGCCGAGCGACGACTAAGACGTCGTGCAACACGGCCAAACGGTCGGAACTGCAAGATAATCCTTTCGCGCTCCTCCATCCCAATGGAGGCAGGGGTACCGTGGCGAGGGAGGATGCGGCCACAGTACCAGAAGTTGACATAGGAGCGACATAACCGGAGGCTGCGACAATATTCGCCCATATACTCCAGTATACTGGAGTCCCGATCATGGGCGGCCCATTTTGGACGACCATAATAAGGACCGATAACCTGAAAGAAGAGCAACGACATGATCAACGAAGATACTGAGAGTGGTGCATATACTGAAACACCAGCCTCTATTATTGAGTACCTCAATAGGGGGGGGGGAGAATGTTGGCACCTATTGCCAAGACCTACTACTCTATATTCACACTTAGTAATCTGATCTAATCATTGTGCATCAGCATGTCGCAATATATAAGCATCAGATCCACTAACCTATTGGCACACATAGTAATAATTAGCAATAAGCATCAAACAATATCCAACCTAATAACACAGCACTAATAGACGGCGCCAGAAGCAAAAATCAGCAGTATCAGCGGGAAGAATGACCGACTGACCGAAGCAAGCAAAGCAAACTAGCGAAGCCGAAATGCATGTACAAGCAATGCATGAACAAGCAATCTGAGTCAGCAGTCTCAGTGGTGGGTGACACTCGCATTAACATTGGCATTAACACCTTCATAACATTGACCTTCCCTAGACTTAATTGTGTAGAATTTAGCATCTTATATAAGAATTGTTCTTCTGAAATAAAGATAGTTGCGAAATCGGAATAATTCGTCTCGTTACTCAGTGTTAGACTACGGCACTTAAAATTAACCTACTTAACTTAACCTAGTAATTAACCTAGAGTGATCCTGTGTAAAACGAATCACAAGTTAGGACTCTCTTAAAGCTATCATCTTCGATTGACTCCAGTGTAAACGGACCATAAGTAGAACTTTCATCATCGAACCTACTTCGAGTGGCTCCAGTGTAAGCGGACCACAAGTAGGACCCGTGGTACCCACCCTACTTCTAGTATTGCTCCCGTGAAACGGACCACAAGTATAACCGGCCGATAAGGAATCAGCTGAAACCCCGTACCATCTGTACTTGAGGAGAACAAACCCAGGACTTAAAGTATCCCCTTAAAGTATTATACGTTCTTTGACTACGACTCCGGGACCTACCGTTATTCCCGCGAGTTCAAGATCGACGTTGTGGCCGCATAACGCTCTACGGACGAACCGATGTTACCTTGCGTTTATTCCGCGCCACATCTGGGATGCCCCAAGGGAGCCATCTTGGACCTTTCTTTTTACACTGTTTATTAACGACTTGCTCTTTGCCTTAACTAATTCACTTGTACGCTGATGACGTTAAGCTTTGTCTGCAGTATAAATTCACTAGCGCCCAGTCTAGACTTCAATCCGATTTGGATAATTTTCAAAATTGAAGATTAGCAAATAACCTAAAGCTCTTAATGGATCGAAATGTAATCTCATGTCATTTTATCGATCTAGTCCTCATCAGGCTATGTTCTTTTTCTATGGGAACGGCTTAGAACGATTAACTCAGGTCAACGATCTGAGTGTCCTATTAGATTTGAAACTTAAATTTACCGACCATATATCTTCCATGGTTAATAAAGCTATGGGTGTGCTTGGTTTTATTAAAAGATGGTCAAAAGAATTTAATGACCCGTACATAACTAAAACGTTATATACATCATTGGTCCGTCCGATTCTTGAGTATGGATCGTGTGTCTGGAGTCCTCAATACGGAGTACACCGAGATCACATAAAATCAGTACAAAACAACTTCCTGACTTTCGCCCTTAGGGGATTTAATTGGGATGCAAATCCCCCCTTCACCGCCCCTCTTATCTAGTAGACTTTTACTAATCAAATTACCATCATTAACATACCGTAGAACGATGCTGGTGTCATGTATCTACATAATCTTCTTTATGGAAATGTAGACAGCATTTACTAACACGCCTAAATTTTAATGTTCCTAGTAGAAGGACAAGAAACTTTCGTCCTCTACTCCTCAGGCATTGTACTTCGACATATGCCCAACACGATCCGTTCGGGATATTATAATCAGTTCAATCAGTGCGTAATCAGTTCAAATCGCAAGTGAATTGAACAATATACTACTGCCACACGGTTTCAAATTACGAAAGCGGTGATCAAATAATGCAGAACTACTGCAAGGAATACCTAAATAGGATACCGTGAGCGACGTGAAATTGGGACCTTTTACCAATACAATGATAGAAACCCTCAGCCTCATATAGATGCCTAATAAAGACCAACTTTGCGGACGAACGCAACAAATCGAAGCTCGGATTATAACAAAGCGAAAGTGTGTGTGCTCTAAGCTACTACAAATCTTTGACCCATTAGGTTTATTTGTGCCAGTTGTCGTTAAGGCAAAGATATTTATGCAACACCTCTGAGAATTGAAAATGGCTTGGGATGATGAAGTGCCCTTAGAACTGCAGTCAGATTGGAAAAATATCGTTTTAATCTGCAATCTCTAAATAAATTGCAAAATCCAAGACATATATTTGACGGAAAGGTTCCACTCACGAAGGAATTACACACATCAAAATTCAATGGAACAGCCTCAATGGCATCGCGTATCATCCGCCAATAATGCAGTTGACGTCTTGTCCGGAGGAACAACAGCTAGCAAGCTCTCGAGCAACAGCATGTGATTTTATGGACCCCTGTTCTTACATGGATCGAGGGAGAATTGAACAAAAAGGCCAGCCATTATTTCAACAAATATAGAACAAAAAACCAAATTCGTCAGCATGACGGCCGCGAAGGACACATTCGGAAGAGAGATATATAACTGCAGGCACAGTAACTCCGTTTGCAAATTGCAACGGATTGTTCCCTACATGTTGCGGTTCTGTTATAAGACTTACAGAGCACCAACAAAGGCACTATGTCTACACCATTATCCTGCGGACGATTCAGCAAATCGAATCGCGGAATAATTCGGAGTGCAAAGATCTCAAACATAACAAAACAGTGAAAAAAAAAGAGTTCCCTTGCATCATTGGCTCCCATTGTTGGATCTCATTCGAGTTGGAGGCAGACTAGAACATTCCATCCTGTCCTTCGATGCAAAACATCCAGTTTTGCTTTCATACAATGGCACAATCGTAAAAATGATCCTAAGAGAACTACACGAGACCAACATGCATTGCGGTGCCCAAGCCTCAAGCCTCAAACAATGGCAAGAAGCATTATACAACTGCGTACGATGTACCAGAGTCAAGCCCAAATTAATGAGTCAAATTATCGGAAGCCTACCAGTCGAAAGAGTCACACAGGCTCGCCCGTTCTTTAGCTCTGGAGTATATTACTTCGGTCCCATATAGATTCATCATAAGATTCGAGTCAAACAACCCGACAAGGCTTATATCGCATTGTTTTGTGTTGATGAAAGCCATTCACTTGAAGTTGGCAAGCGATCTCACAACAGACGCCGTTTTGGCCGCTCTCCGCCGGTTCCTTGGACGTCAAGGAAAGTGCCAGACCATCCATTGCGATAATGCAACGAATTTTTTTGGAGCCAACAATAAATGGAAAGAGCTTGAAACCACATTTTTTCAACCAATGTCAAGGAACTCATAGTTCAATATTGCAACAAAAGAGAAATAGACTTCAAATTCATTCCACCACGAGCACCATTATTCGGTGTCCTTTAGGAAGCTGCGGTGAAATCCGCAAAACGGCTGATTGTATCAATTACAGCCACGGCGTCTTTGACGTTTGAAGAACTCAACACGGTGGTGGTTAAAGTTGAGCGATCCTCAATTGACATCCTATCACTCTCATTTCATCAGACCGCATTGACGAATTGAAGAACCTTTAAAACCGACTTCCGATCTATATTGAAATGATATAAAGGTACTTTCAGTTGGGTTAATAGAGCTCTCACACAAGTGTCAGGAATTGACAACGGAGCAGCATTCAGTTCCATTCTGCACCATTTTAAACATCATAGGGCATTCATTTTTCGGTGTACTCGGTTCCACGTACGTAGAGGATATAGCCAAAACTATCACAAAGGTTAAAGGTATGAGGACTTTCTCCAAAAGCTGCTTTAGAACCAAAAATCCATTGTTGACTCCACCATCAATTTGGTGCGAAAAGTAAGTTTAGCTATCAAAAACCGCTTAAAACCTTTCGAACAACAGATAAGCCTCAACGAGAACAGTACCAAGTCACGCATTTGGAGCATGCATTTGTGATCCTCACAACCCAAATGAATCTACTTGCAAATTGGTTTATAGCGAATGCAGAGTGAGATAACCAATGTACTAACTTATGTTCGTCATAAAACAATCAGCCCAATGTTAATATCATCTACACAGCTACGTGACCAACTCGACCAACTTCGGGATGGTTTACCACCCGACCAGATTTTTTCAGCCGCACCACTGATGTTTTTCAGCTCTACAAACTAATGTAAGCACAAGACAGTGAAACTGATACTTATATAAATATGAAATGTTTATGCGCGAGAATGCATTTGGACACTGGTGGAATTTGCTAGAGGAATGCATTTGAGATTTTTCAATGATTATCTTTCATAAACTCCACCAATATTAAAAAATGAGTTTGGTATAAAACATTGTAATAATATTTATTTTTTTGTGTTTATGAAATTGGGCGATGCAAGTTGATCCAGGTTACGGTTCAAAAAGAAAAGAGATGAAAGTGACGCCCGGAGCCCCGGAGCAAAAGCTCGAGAGTTGAAGATGCTTTAGAAGAAAAAAATAGAGTTCTGTTGCGACCAATACAGGCAATAATGCAGATATGATAATAGAGACTTATTTAGCTTTATTTAAAAATCCTGTATGTGTTCTCTATCTTGTATATCAAGAAGGAGATAGAGATAAGCATGGTTCTGTTACATGCTCTTGGAGGCGGGCGCCGCCTAACACAGCTGTTTATATAGAAATAATTTTATAAAAATCTGTATGTAGTGTATTATACATCTGTATGGATATTAATTCAATCTGCGCAATGTGGTAACCTACTTATAAGTGAACAGGTGTATAATTTATAGGTTTTGTTTAATTGGATTACATTTTAGATTATAATCTGAATTGTGTGAAAGCCAATTTTTCGTTTTTCAAGTGGCTCCCGCTGCATATGTACGTACATTATACATAACGTCCAACCGTGTTAGGGATGCCCATGACGTAAAAGTGAATAACCGGACCAGATGTATTCAAGGGCAAGCTAAAAAAAAATGAACTCAAATGACACCCAATACCAAGCCTTATAAATCGTCGGACCAATTAATCTATCCAAATACACATATACACAGCTGGCCAAAATAATAAGTACACGCTCATAAGATTTCTTCTATGTCACGTAAATCTTTTTTGATAACCGTAACGAACCAATTCTAATTTCTTTTAGTTTTCTGGCATAATATTGATTAGAAAAATACTTAACATAAGAATATTTCACGAAATCTGTAGAATTTATTGTCGATTAAACCTAAAAAACATAAAAAAGGGTTGGTCAAAAAAATAAGTACAGCAATTCTTCAGTACAGCCTCTAACTTAAAAATAAAAAACATTTTCTCAATTTTTTTCTTTTTATAGTAATCTTATGCTAATACGCAGTATATCCCCCCATATTTTGTATAACTTTTGTTATCCGTTTCGGCATGCTGGGCATTTAATTTACGGCACGTCTCCAAACAACTCTCGTACCTTGTCTTTGCTGCAATTCTTCTATATTTTGAAATGTGTTTGTGCCAATCCGACGAATAAGCTCTCCCCATAGGTTTTCTATTGGGGGTTTAAGTCTGCAGTTTGACTTGGCCACTTCATAATGTCCACCTTGTTTTCGGTGAACTAAGCCTTGACCAGCTTTGATGTGTGTTTTGGGTCGTTGTCCTGTAGAAAGACCCAACTCAAGGGCATGTCTTCCTCAGCATTATGTCAGACAATATATTTTTATACCCAAATCGGATCATAGTATCGGTAATCCGATGAATCGGGACAACTTCATGCATTCATGCAAAAGCAGTCCCAAATCATAATGTTTCCTCTTCCGCGTTTAACGGTCTATTTCAAGTACCGGGCGTCGAATTCTTTGCATTTGGGTCGACGAAACAAGTCGTACATTCTTTCTGGAGTCGTTACCAAATAGATTTATTTTTGTTTCGTCGCTTCTTAGGACATTGTTCCACTTTTGGAACCCTCTAGTCCAGATCATGCCAAATGATTTTGGGCTAACTGTTTCCTCATCTTTAAATTATTCCCTCCAAGGAGAGGAACTTTTCTTGCGATGCGTCCTTGTAAGCCAGCATTAGTAAGTCTATGACGAACTGATCTAGACGATATTTCATGGTCAATATGAGCAGCAATGGATGAGCAGCAAGACATAGGATCGGGTGTCGGTCGTTTAACAGGATTTCATCTTCCGAACTCGAGTTTCGAATTGAACCTTGAATTTTAGGGCATTCTGGACCAAAAATAATGACTTCCCAAGTCTTTTAGCGATTTCCCGAAGACCTTATCCTTCCTTTAGCAAAATTAAAGCAATTTTTCTTTTTTCTGTTGTACAATTCTTTTTTTTTTGTCCCAACTATAGAATTTTTTTTCCTGGGATATACTTAAATATGCTAGGAAATAAAAAAAACCAACATATCTTAATCTAGCTTTAATCCTTTAAAATTTATCAAATACACAAGTGTACTTATTATTTTGACCAGACCACTATCGCCCACCCAGCAGAAAATTAAGCTTAGTATTGAATACATGAGGTGCCCATATTTCATTCTTGTTTTAGAAATTGTGTAACATTTTAACTTATCAATATAAAAAAATTGTGCAATGCAAAAAAATCGAGTTATAACGAAACAAATAAACACTATATCTGTGTACTTATAATTTTTGGCCAGTAGTGTATATTTTTGTAATATAATAAATATATTTTATAATATATAATATTTTAATTTAATAGNTACCAGAGACGAGCGACGAGAGAGAATAGTAGCCGAATGCAATGCTGTGCGACAAGCTTTACAAGATCTTTTATCCGAATATATGTCAAATGTAAGTTTTTATTTCATAAATTTTTTTTATATAAATCATTTTCAATATTTTAAGATGACCCAAAAAGATAACAGCCCTGGACTTGTCCGTGCAATTGATCAAATGTGTCGCAAAACACGTGACTTACGACGTCAATTGCGAAAGGCTGTTGTTGATCATGTTTCCGACTCGTTTTTAGAAACCACAACACCTTTGATAGATTTAATTGAAGCTGCAAAAACTGGAAATGAAAAAAAAGTTCGTGAGAAAGCCGATATTTTTACTAAACACGCAGAAAAACTTGTAGAAGTTGCAAACCTTGTATGCAGTATGTCTAGTAATGAAGATGGTGTCAAAATGGTTCGATATGCCGCTGCCCAAATTGAAAGCCTTTGTCCCCAAGTAATAAATGCTGCATCTATATTAACAGTCCGCCCCAATTCTAAAGTGGCTTAAGAAAATATGTCTACTTATCGTCAAGCTTGGGAAGTCCAAGTTTGTATTTTAACTGAAGCGGTGGACGACAAAACAACAATCGATGATTTTTTGGCAGTATCTGAAAATCATATACTTGAAGATGTTAACAAATGTGTAATGGCTTTACAAGTAGGTGATGCTAAAGACTTGCGTACAACCGCTGGAGCAATTTAAGGTCGATCTTCACGAGTTTGTAATGTCGTAGATGCGGAAATGGATAATTACGAACCTTGTATTTATACAAAACGGGTTTTAGAAGCAGTAAAGGTGCTTCGTGAACAAGGTATGTTTTTAAAATTTGATCAGATTTTTATAACCTTTATTTTAAGGAATTTTTCGGTAATGTTGATATATCTCAAGCTTTTACGCCCGAATCACTTTAAATTAAGCATAAAAATTCTTTCAATATCTTTTTATCACAGAAAACAAACAAAATTTCTAGTCCCATATATGACATGTTGATTCATGCTTAACACCTTAACACACTCGGCCACACATGCTTTGGTGATCAAATCGCTTAAAAGTTAAAAGAGAGTTCCCAATTTATTTGATTGTGCGCGCTGTATGATGTCTATTTTACTGGTACTCGTATTCCCCCACAGCTGGGAGTCGTAAGTTCAAATTGCCTCTAGAACTGATTTGTAGAGCAAGATGTTGTAGTCCAAGCATAGAGGCGAACGAAAATGAAAAATCCAGCGGAGGCTGCTAACTTTTAGTTTTAGGTGTAGCTTTTCACATTCGATATGCCAATGCTAGGTTAGACGTCTGTTGAGGTGGACGCCGAGGTATGTTACTTCATTAGCTGGGGATCAGCATACTGTTTAGTAAAAGCGAAGACGTTTGTCTATTAGGAGTAAAGTTACATGTTTCCAGTTTTGTTCATTTACGAATATTTTTTTATACGCCAGGTCAGTGAATTGGTTTATTACTTTGATTGAGCATCTGGAGCAACTGAGAATCGCCAAGAGTATTTCTGATTTTATTCTCGATATTTTCATGGTGTCTTCTGAAGCAGTATTGTGTGCTTCCATGTTTGGTATTATGCGAGTCAAAAAACACTTTTCGAACAATTTAGACAAAAAATTTATTAAGCTTATTGGTTCATATTATTGAATTGTGGTCTTTTCTAGGCTCGGTATCATTATAATGATAGATTTCTTCCACTTATTTAGGAAGTAGCCGATATTTACAAACATTTAAAAACAAGCGCTTTGGCATTTATTAGATTGCAGTATATGTTTACAAGAAGGTCTTGGAAGCTTGGCTTTCGTGGGTATGCTTTCGTAGTCTCCTGCAGCTGGTGGAAAGGTGATTGATGCATTCCCTGATTAGGACACCTGTGCCGCCGGGGGCGGTTGTATTATTTGCTTGTGAGATGCGTTTCCACCTGTTGCATATTTCCCATCCCAGATCTTAGAGCATAAGAATAGGAGATGCCTTTGGACCAAATAGGGATCTCGCCATTTTGGCGAAGAATATGCTCTTCGTACATATAGGTTTGGTAAAAAAAGTGAAACAAAGTGAAGGAGACATCTCCGACAAGTATATATTTACTTTATCAGGATCATCTCCTTTGTCAATATAAGCATGTCCGTCTGTCTGACTGTTTCTACTCAAACTAGTCTCTCAGTTATATCGTCCTTCAAATCCATCGACTTGAAACTTTGAACACATCCTTCGTTTACTTTCAGGCAGTATATAAGACAGAACGGCCGGGATCGGGTTACTATATCCTTTAGCTGTCATTCAACTGATTGATCAGAAATGCCATAACATTAGTGTTTTTTTTAAGTTAGCCGATTGGGGCTTTCCACAGATTTTTTTTTGGCCAATATATCTTATCTACAAAATTCTTCATAAGAATCGACTGACTACATCCTATAGCTGACATATAACTAAATTATTGAAATTGACACGACCTTTGTTGTTTTTTAGCTAGAATGATGGGACTTTCTGCCAAATTTCATAAGGATACATATATATAGGACTATAGGGCACGACTATATCCTATAGTCCTACCATGTATCTGAACGATCGAAAATGGCACAACCTTGCTATTTTCAAAGATGCTTGGGGCTGTTTGCAACATTTTTGTTAGAAAATTGATTTGATGGTAAAATTATCATAAGGATCAGCCATGTGCATCCGATATATATGTAATTTTATTAGGTGCTGCAAGGTTGTATCAACTTCGGGGTGAATAACAACTTTTTTTGTTGTTAGCGTATATTCGTTCCTTGTGTTCGCATGCGACTCTTCAGCTCCTTGAGCACCCTACAGCCCATAGAGTTTGCCGGATGCTTTCCTTTGCAGTTTCCTATTTTTTTCAAATAGGGGTTTATTTTGTTAGTAGAACAGTAAGCGGCGTTTGGGGCGTCCCCACTGACAGCCTGAAGTGTACAGTATGGCCTTGCTCTAACTCGATCTTGAAAAGTTTTCGCGGCTTCATGTTTTTTGTTGAGATTGTTGCTAAAATAAAATTGGCGGCACGCGAAAAAATTCTTTTTTTCGCACAGCTCCCGCTGCATACGTACAGCCCACCACCCGCCTATCCGACCGAGGGGCGCTGCCGCAAAATTCACGGCTCGAATTGCGGGGATAGAACCAATATAGAGTAACTAGAGCGTTGGATAAAGTAAAATATTACGAAGTGTGTTGCTCAGATTAAGCTTTAGGAATAAAAGATTTAAGGTTATAAGTAGAACAAAGCGCCAAGATGTGCTATAGTCCATTATAGTCCGAACCTAATACCCTAAAGGGATCGTGTTGGGCATACACTGCTGCCCAAAATAATAAGTACATGCTCATAAGATTTTTTCTATGTCTAAATCTTTTTTTATTACCGTAACGAACCAGTTCTAAACCAATTCAGTTTTCTGGCATTATGTTGATTATAAAAATACTTAACATAAGAATATTTCACGAAATCTGTAGAATTTATTGTGGATTAAACCTAAAAAACATAAAAAAGAGTTGGTCAAAAAAGTAAGTGCAGCAATTCTTCAAAGCCTCTAACTTAAAAATAAAAAACATTTTCTCAATTCTTTTTTTTATAGTAATGTTATGCTAATACCCAGTATATAACCCCGTATTTTGTATAACTGTTGTTATCCGTTTCGGCATGCTGGGAATTTAATTTACGGCACGTCTCCAAACCTTGTCTTCTCTTCGAATTGCTGCAATTCTTCTTTATTTTGAAATGGTTGTTCCAATCCGACGATTGAGCTCTCCCCATAGGTTTTTTATTGGGTTTAAGTCTGCAGTTGGCCGTCAGCCAATCGGGTACAACAGGGGGAGAAACGCATGAGCTCATGTGCCGTAACTGTGTACACCGATGGTAGTGCGACTATACTCTCCACGTGAGGGCGGCTGGTAACAGGTCCCGGTTAGGTCATGTCTCTGCCGAGGATGCTGGCTAATTGTAGTCGGGCGGGGAGAAGAAAACTCCCTTCCTCAAATCACCCCAATCCAAGGTGGAACAGCATATTCCGAGGGATGCATGTCCGGGGGATGCACGGACGTTAATATGCGGACTCTGGGGGACCGGCCGACCCCTCAGTTTTAGCCTGGCTTTTCATGACAAGCGGGCTATGTCATGATGAACGAACCCCTTCCCGCCTACTCGTGGGTCCAAAAATGGACGATGATACTATAACAAGAAAAACAAACAGTGGAGAACGGAACTCCCTAAGAAAGTCCGGAAATGGGATCTCGGATCCGTCAATCTCCAAGGCAGATAGAGGCCAAAGGGCTCCCCACTGAGGGACAACATCCGGAGGCGAGCGGCGCCGGTGTAGGGGGAGATGCCAAGGCACCGACCCCCAAAACGGGGCCCACTATGGGACCACCGAACGGTGTGGGGGGTAAGATCCCTGAATCGAGCTCCTTTCGCACCGGCGGCAACCCTAAGGAAGGCCCCGGTCCGACGACTGCTGGCCCCCTGCAGCGGAAGGGCTCCTATAAAGATAGAAGGAGAGCGGCCTTCATCCTAATGAGGGCAGACCCATCGGCGGAGTCCAATCCCGATCAGGCTGAAATTATAAAGTGGGCGAGGGAAATCCTGCCTGACTTTCAGCCAGCAAGAGCGGGAGCCAGATTGGACCCAAAAAAGCTGACAGGAGTAGGCGACTCTGCCAAGGAGAGTGCACAGAGCGCGAAAAGGCAGAGGTCGACCGACGGTGGAGCGCCCCTAGCTAAGAAGAAGAAGGTGCAGACACAGAGTAGCAGATCCTTCGCCGAAGTTACCAAGGGCAGGACCATCATTGGGGTCATTGATAATGGCTCCAAAGATGGCCTGATCCCCAAGGAGCTTTGGCGTAAGGTAGTGAATGAGCTGCATGGGCGCTTCATGGAGGAGATGCTCAAGAGCGGAGGACCTCCACCGGACTGCGAAGACGCAGGGTGGTACCAGGGTAGCATCAAGGTGATAGCGTGCCAAGATGTGAGGTCTGTAAGCCTCTACAAGCGAATGATTGCGTCGCTTGGAGAGGTCTACCCAGGAGCCAGACTGGAGGCGGTGGACTGGGACAAGATCCCCAGCAAACCGAGGGCCGCGTATGGCTGACAGAGAAGCCGGCGGACCCTGCCACCATTCTGGCCATGCTTAAAATGTGCAATCCCACACTCCCTACGGCGGACTGGAGGGTCGCCAAGGTGGAGGAAGCAGTGGGACTGAGAAGGCAGGTTGTCCTCACTCTAAATGAGGAGACTGCGAAGATCCTGGAGGGTGCCGGTAGCCGTATCAAATACGGGTTCGAGCACGTTGCGGTGAGGATCTACAAGTCGAGGCATCGACTTGGAGATGGACGCACAGGAGCTAGATTTGGGGGAACCGACCGAAGAGGTCCGCCCAGAAGGATTGTCAGATGTGGAGGAGGACATTCTGGAAGGGTACACCTCAGAGGAGAGTGACCTGGCGAGGGCTCTTGGTGGCGTCGGCATGGAGGAGGACTATTTGCTGGGCTCCGACACCGAGGCGGAGGTTACTGTGGTGGAGAATCTAAAGGATGTCCCTGACATTCCTGCAGATAAACCTCCATCACAGTTATCCTCCATCTTGCAGAGGATGGAGCTGACGTGGCCCTCATCCAAGAACCCTGGATCCACGGAGACAGGATTCTCGGTCTGGGGGCGTCGGACTTCAGGCTGTACACAGCCGATGTAAAAGCGAGCATGCATACTCGCAAAGAAAAGCCTTAATACCTTCTTTCTACCAAATTTCAGCAATGAAGATCACGTAGCCGCATCGATAGAGGGCCCAGACGGCCATCTAAGAATATGCTCGGCATATATGGGTCACGACCACCTAGGACCTCCACCCCATTCGCTACTCAGGCGGCTTGTGGATGACAGCGAAAGGAAGGACATCGACCTAATAATAGGATGCGATGCCAACGCTCATCACAATCAGTGGGGAAGCACTGACACAAACGAGAGGGGTGAGTCAATCTTCGATTTTATCCTCAGCTCTAAGCTTCTAGTGGGTAACAGAGGTTCAGAACCCACTTTCGTAGTCAAGAACAGAAGGGAGGTTCTTGATGTCACATTATTCTCGCACTCCCTGGCTGATGCAATCACCAGCTGGAGAGTCCTTGACAAACACTCATTTTCAGACCATCGCTATATTGAGATAGTAGTAAATTTTGAAAACTTCACCAAGCAAGCAGTACGAAATCCTAGAAAGGCAAACTGGGAGCTCTATAAAAATATACTAGATAGATCCTTAGGCGAACCGCCTTCGGAGACCATCGAGACCTATGAAGGGCTTAACGCCATGGTAGACAAGCTTACTGCGACTAGTGCAAAAGCTTACCACAAGGCCTGCCCCAAAAAAAGGATAGGTAGCAACAGATCGAAGAAGCCTCCGTGGTGGACCTCGTCTTCAACCACGCGCACCGTACCAACACACTCTCGGACCTTAACGATCTCTCAGAGATCTCTCCACGCGGACTGGTCGCCTTCATAAAAAAAGCAGGCTGGGACCATGGGCCGCCATAGGTAGTCTAGGCATATATACGCACCCTGGTAGACAGGAAGGGGGGGCGGGTAGCATCTCGGTGAAACCCTTGCTCCAGCGGCAGCACAAGGAGCCCTTGCGGCTCAAGTGGAAGTGAGGGGGTATTCTATTTCTTTTTTTATGAAGGACCCCCTTGCATCACCGCCCTAACCTAACCTAACCTAAGTCTGCAGTTTGACTTGGCCACTTCATAATGTCCACATTTTTTTCGGTGAACTACGCCTTGACCAGCTGTGATGTGTGTTTTGGGTCGTTGTCCTGTAGAAAGACCCATCTTAAAGGCATGTCTTCCTCAGCATTATGTCAGACAATATATTCTTATACCCAAATCGGGTCAT
>JAJJHT010014639.1:191472-204876 GCA_021223865.1 Drosophila pandora | reverse complement strand
ATGGCCCAAAATGGCCTCTTATTCTGATAACAATTTGCACAAAATCATGCAGAATATTACTAATATCTCTGAAAACATAAAGTTGCAGCAACAGCAAGTAGGCGAACGTCTAAAACAGGATACAAGTTTCCAAGCGAAGTTGTGGGAGAAGTTGGGTAACCTGGAAAATTTTACAAAACTAATATTAGGAAAACTCAATAAAATCATTATCCGCCTGGACTTACCTCTAGAAGAATCGGTTGACAAGGAAATGGGTGCCTCTTCTTTTGGCAGTAGTGTATCCCTAATGGACATGCTAATGGCCGGCGACCTGATCCAAATTTAGTCCATCCTAGGGGCGAATAAATTGGACATCACCCGACTGCGCTGCATCCCACGCTACATTTTTACTCACCCAGACACTCAGACAAAAAAAAAAATTTTTTCCTTGATGACGCTCACTTATATCGGAAAAAACCTGAAAGTCGAAAATTTTAAACACTGACCCTGCTGAGCTATGAAACTCACCTGTTGACTCTACATGAACACGTTACTAGCCCGACGAACCCCGCTACGAACGTGCAGAACCCGTAAAGAGAAAGGAACAACACCCAGCCGTCAAACGCCTTCCCCTGCCACCGACACTGAGGACCTGAAAATAAAAAAAAAGGAAAATTGAAATTATAAATTTCTAAAGTATCTCCATAAAGAGAAAGATGCCAGTAGAAGCTTGATGCACCTCCAACGATGGCACCAGCTCCAAGTCCTCCTGTCTTACTTTTTGTTTTCACTCACCTGCTCAATGCTGTTCTTTTAATATGTCTAAAATCCCGCCTAGAAATCTTCTTTGTCTACATGTCTTCCATTATACATGCACTCCATGCAATGGAATCTAAAACCGACTGATCTAATTATCTGTGATACTTCACCTGGGACAAATTTTACCCAACCTGACGACATCCACTGGACTCACATGTATCCGTACCTGACTAGACCAAATTAGATAAATTCCTGCATGCTTACCCTTCCCATAATGAATGCTGCAAACCGCCTCCTCCACGACACAAGGACGAACCGCGCTCCCAGCAAAAGATGCCAATAGGAAAGCCCACGCTCCTACACCATGCATACGGACATCTCTGGCACGATCTCTGGGCTCTCTCCTACAAGTACCTGAAAACAAACTGGATAAATAACACGACGACGCTATGGCGAAATCACCACTCTATCGGCGACACTCTACTCACCTGACGACGTTTTTCCTGACTCACAGATTGACACGGAAAATACGTAAATCCCTACTCACACGATCCACTGCCTGCCCTGCGAAGATAAAGATGACGCGGCCTGCTTCCACTCGAAAATATAACTCTCTGCACTTCGTACCTGAAATAGAAGGGAATATGAAATATCAATTTTGACACCGTTAATAAAGTTTAACTGACTCACCCACCACTCGACGAACTTCTTCTCGAACGCGCAGACCATGTAAGGATACATGCGAAAAGGCCATCCATCGCCATCAACACCTAGGATCTGAAATGAAAAAAGGAAAATTGAAATTATGAATATCTTAAAATCTCCACAATGAGAACGATGCCAGTTGTAGCTTCCTGCACTACCAATGATGGCACCTGCTCCAAGACCTCCAGTCCTTTCCTTTTCTTTTTGTCTCACTCACCTGTTCAATCTATGTGATATGCTCCTAAATCCTGTCCAGAAATCTTCTTTGTTTACATGTCTTCTTCTTATTCCTGCATTACATGCAATTGAATATATAAATAATATTTTCCCACGACAAAGCCGACTACCGACAGATCTAACCAACTGTGATACTCACCTGTGATATATTTTACCCATCCTGACGACATCCTCTGGACTCACCTGCACCTGTACCTGATTAGACCTAAATATATAATAAAAACTACATTGACAACCGGAAGAAGAAGAAGAAACCAAAACAAAATATACTCACACGAAGACGCCACACTATGTCCACCCACACGACGATGCTTCTCACATGCCTCACGCCAAATCCACTGCCCTCCAATGTTGTCCTCAAGTCGACGTCCTNCTCAATTTTGACACCGTTAATAAAGTTTAACTGACTCACCCACCACTCGACGAACTTCTTCTCGAACGCGCAGACCATGTAAGGATACATGCGAAAAGGCCATCCATCGCCATCAACACCTAGGATCTGAAATGAAAAAAGGAAAATTGAAATTATGAATATCTTAAAATCTCCACAATGAGAACGATGCCAGTTGTAGCTTCCTGCACTACCAATGATGGCACCTGCTCCAAGACCTCCAGTCCTTTCCTTTTCTTTTTGTCTCACTCACCTGTTCAATCTATGTGATATGCTCCTAAATCCTGTCCAGAAATCTTCTTTGTTTACATGTCTTCTTCTTATTCCTGCATTACATGCAATTGAATATATAAATAATATTTTCCCACGACAAAGCCGACTACCGACAGATCTAACCAACTGTGATACTCACCTGTGATATATTTTACCCATCCTGACGACATCCTCTGGACTCACCTGCACCTGTACCTGATTAGACCTAAATATATAATAAAAACTACATTGACAACCGGAAGAAGAAGAAGAAACCAAAACAAAATATACTCACACGAAGACGCCACACTATGTCCACCCACACGACGATGCTTCTCACATGCCTCACGCCAAATCCACTGCCCTCCAATGTTGTCCTCAAGTCGACGTCCTAAATGTTTTAAATATGCATCAAAAACTCATAAATTGTTAAATCTATCGCATGTTTACCTTTTTTCCCAACGAGTG
Organism: Drosophila pandora; assembly: GCA_021223865.1. Classification (NCBI taxonomy): domain Eukaryota; kingdom Metazoa; phylum Arthropoda; class Insecta; order Diptera; family Drosophilidae; genus Drosophila; species Drosophila pandora. The sequence continues at coordinate 202,085 of JAJJHT010014639.1, read as the reverse complement.
CTGCCACCCGCCTCCAACCCGACACAAGGAGTTGCCACCTGATGGGAAAAAATACCAACTCACCCGCCAAGACGACCATGGGACAAATCGGCCATCCAAAGACGAATTAAAAGAGAAAGTTTCTCTCACCAGGAGCCCGCCACTTTCGGATTTCGAATGGGAGAGTCCCTCAGAGTAAAAGTTGCCTTCGGGGTAATATTCTGAGGGTCTCTCCCCCCATCTTCATCTCCATTACAATTCTTGGACCTGGTGGGAGAGGACCTGCCGCCAAATAAATTTAATCCAAAGTGTAAAGCAATTATTGTTAAAAAAAATAAGAAAGAATTTTATTAAAAAATAACAATAAAATAAAAAAACAAAAAATTTAAAAAAGTGACTCATTACTATGGAGGATTTCAGGAGCGAATTGCAAAAAGAAATGGACAAATTCAACGCAGACGACTTGGAGACCTATACATCGCTGGACTCGGCTCAATTGGCCATGATTCTCAGGTCACCCAAAGGTGGTGAGTCCACCAAGCAATCTAAACAATCTGATCCTCTATCCCTCCACTCGGAGGACTCATGCATGATTCTGTTTAATGAAAATGTTCCTAAAAAAATAAATCCCCCCACTGACCCCTCTTCAAATGTGAAGAGTTCGCCAAATTATCAAGATTTAAATAAAGAAATGGCAACTAATACGAACAAAGGCAATTACACAAAATCCCATACACACACACAACTAGGCACACACACACCCACTGCTCTACTTTCCTCAATTCCTTTAATGCCTGCTTCTGGCGCGAACCCCCACATCCAAACACAAACACATACGCAGTCACACACACATACCTCCCCACTTTCCTCTGCTTTGTACTCGGGGCCTGAAATTGGCGCGAACATATGCCTCCACACAGAAGTTTCTAACTTTCACACAAACACAACGACAACGGCTCCTGCCCACTTCATACAGGCTTCGGCTGCTGACACAGAGCAACATCAAACACCTACACAGTCCCAACCACAACCAAAACCTCATACACGAACACAAACACAACACCAAACGCAAACTAAAACACAACACCAAGCACAAACTAAAACACAACTGCAAAATTGCTTGCCGGCTAAAAACTTTGCCTCAAATACTTTTACTGGGAACTCATGGGAGACTAGTCAAAGAAACAACAATAATAAACGCCACTTATCATCTTCCCCAAATGCCATCACCAGCATTAGCAAGCGTATCTTCCATGACGAGTCGAATGCAACAAGTTATGACCAGGGATGCAAAATCGATTTATCACCGAATCCCCCTGTCACCGAACCAAATCCGAGAGATACACCCATTGTCCAATCGGTTGAACTTCTGCGAAACTTCTTCTCCCAGTTGAAGGAAACCCAATTACTGCCTCATAAAAAAGCCTCTTATAGTAATGTCCTACAGCAAGGGTTACATAGCGCTTCTTTTTCCCCAAAATCTACACCAATTTCTAGTGCTCCTCCTGGTAATGTGGCTACAACTAAACTCAGTAATGAATCCAGTTCCATAGACACGGGCCCAACACATCAAATTGTTAAAGCCATTATTCACACCCCCCCTGATCTCTGTCCACAACAACCTGGCAAAACGAATGCCTCCCCTGGATGCCACATCTCGTCCCCCCACAGCCCTAATAAAAAAACTCCCGCTTTCAAAAGTCTGTTCGCCCAAAAATTATATATGGAGCGACAGAAATATAGGGCTGAAGACACCAACATTAGAAACAAAAACAGCTGCAATAACAACAACAAAACACCTCCGGCGCCGGCCCCTCCTCGCAAGCCTTTGGTCCCGCTCATGTCCCTTCCCCGATATGCCCCAAAAAACTCCCATGCCCTGGCTCAATGCCACAGATGCCAGAAATTTGGGCATACCAAGGTTACATGCAGACGGAACTTTGTCTGCATGAAATGCGCAGGACAACATCCAACCACTGCATGCAAAAAGCCTCGCCATAAACCCCCGCGTTGCTGTAATTGTGGGGGTCGGCACGTAAGCCTTTATAAAGGATGTAGGGTTTTCCAGGACCTAAAACGGAAAGCGGCCCAGGAAACCCAATATTCAGTTGCTCATCCCGAGCGTCATCGGGCCTATCGCACAGAGAACAGGAGGAATGTAGAACCTATCCAGCGCCAACACCATCTCAGCAACAACTATTGGGACATCCTGAGGAATGACGAACGATTCATCAGGAATCCGCGCCATTATGGCCCCCAAATTGATCGCCATTACCCCCACAAATCCCCTAACCCTAGACCTAGGATGGCACAGCCTTCTCAACATCGAAATAACTACAACTCGCACAGGCCCCAGAAACATCTAAAACCAAATCCTGCGGAAGCCCACCTGGCTCGCTTCCAGGAGAGGATGAAACTGGAGAAAAAACAAGAAAAGGAGACTTTAGAGGCCAACTCCCAGCAGCACTGGCACAAGCTGCAAGAAAATATCATTAAGCTGCACGAGGAAGCTCATTTAAAGGTCCTGGCTGAACTGTCAAAAATTGAAAATCAAATAAAAAAATTATCCATCCTGTTTAACAAAATAACCAACGTCTTTGATAATACAGAGATGTCAACCAATAATGATACTCTTCCCAGCTTATCAGGTTCTATACATACAATCGAAATGGCCTCTCTCATTGAAAACATCTCAGCTGCCAATGACCTTTATTATGTCTAATTTGCAAAAAATCTTACAAATATGCTCCTGGAATGCGTGTGGCATCCAGAACAAGCTACAGGATTTGGAGATCTTTTTAAATCACTACAATGTGGATGTGCTGCTCATCAACGAGTGCAGATCCAAAATTTTCTCTATCCCCGGTTTCCATGTCTACACAGCAACAAATCCTACTTCTCAGCGTAAGGGGGGTGCGGCCACTATCATCAGACACGGGATCAGCCACACTGTCGTTGCCCCTGTGGAAAAGGATAATCTACAGATTTGCCCAATTTTATACAATAACACTATACTTGCCTCTATATATTGTCCGCCGGCTAAAAAATGGTCAACGGCGGCCTTCACCCACATTCTCAACCAAATGGACGAGATGTGCCATCCACAGTCGCTCAGATTCATCCTAGCCGGGGACTGGAACGCAAAAAGTCAATGGTGGGGTAACGCTCGAAGCTGCTCCAGGGGCAAAATGCTGGCTGAGGCCATTCTTTCGAAACCAAGATACAATATCCTGGCGACTGGTGGTGCCACACACTTTCCCTTCAACCAAAAGGCAAATCCTTCTGCAATTGATTTCGCCGTCTACTCAGGTTTTCTTGCCAGCCACATCTCTATAACCTCCGCAAGTGAATTAACCTCTGACCATGTTCCAATCCTGATCACGGTTTCTATGGGCATGACCCCGTTGAGTCCACCCTCTCCAGATCAAAACTCTGCCAGACCTCTTCCCCTTCCAAGAGGATCCCAATCCATACGTGCTTTCCAGAAACACCTGGAAAAATTAATACATCTAAATACGGAAATTTGCAGCGGCAATGACATAGAAGATTGTGTTGACATACTTTTGAAAAACATAGAGCTGGCAGCCACCCATGCCTCCTCCACCACAAACCGCGTCTCCACAAACACCAACAAACGCCCACATCACTCCAAGATAAGGCTGGACAAAACTGCCAGACTTCTCCTTGAGAAAGCGCTAGCTTGCCAACAAGCGATGTTGACGGATCCCTCACCTGTAAATAAAGAGAATTACTCCAGGGCAAAGAACAAATTAAAAAAGGCAATTAAATACCTGAAACGGGCTAGGATGGACAGGATGCTCACGGATCTGGACCCAGCAGACAGATACAACATGGCCAAAATATGGAGAATCACCAGGCACATCAAAAGGCAACCTCCTGCGGACCATCCACTCAAGATACCGCTCCAGAATGAGACTCACAGGAATTCGACCAAGTCTCAAACCTTCAGATGGACCCGAACCCCGAAGGAAAAAGCTGATGCTTTTGCCAAACACCTTGAAGAAAGATTCTCCCCCAGAATGAACCTGAAAGAAGAAGAAGAAAAACTCACTTTGCTATATGAACAAAACAGCCGACCCGTACACTCACCTCAATCTCCTCCCCTGGCTCCAGTGTCCTTTAAACTGGAGGAACTTCTCACTCAGATCACTTCACTAGCTTCAGCCAAGAGCCCTGGCGAAGACCGGATCTCAAACTCCCTGATAAAACTGCTACCCAAAAAAGCTGTACTCTATCTGCTCTACATCTTCAACTCCATACTCAGGATTGGGCATTTCCCCCAGCAGTGGAAGCTGGCAATCATCACAATGATCCACAAATCGGGAAAGTCAACCCACTGCCCAGACTCTTACAGGCCCATAAGCCTACTCTCTGGTTTTGGAAAACTATTCGAGAGACTATTGCTCCCCAAGCTCATGGAGTGCAGGTTGTTTTCGGAAGCAATTCCTGGTTACCAATTTGGCTTTCGTCCGGAGCATAGCGCTGAACAGCAGATCCTGAGGGTCACGCAGCATGTCCTCAAAGCATTTGAGGAGAAGGAGAAATGCTCAGCCGTTTTCCTCGATTTCTCCCAAGCCTTTGACAGGGTCTGGCACAAAGGATTGCTCCTGAAGCTAAAAAGAATCCTCCCGCCTCAGCTACTTAAGGTGCTGACCGCGTACCTGGAAAATAGAAAATTTAAAGTAAAAGGTGCGGGCAGTACCAGGTCAAGATTGGGAATTATCAAGGCAGGAGTGCCTCAAGGAAGCATCCTAGGCCCAATCCTCTACCTCATATTCACCTCTGACATGCCTCTCCCAGACATTGTCCCCAGCATTGCTAGGAGCAATACCCACAGCCCGGGAAATTTTCTCCTCTCCACCTATGCGGATGACACGGCCATCCTGTACAAGCACGATGCCTCGAACTACCACAGCAAACAACTACAGGCCTACCTGGACGCAATCTCTTCCTGGGCAAATACCTGGGGCATGTCTTTCAACGTCAAAAAATGTTCCCACGTCACGTTCAACCAAGGCAGACCCACACCCAAAGACACCAAAACCCAGCTCCTTTTGGATGGTCAGACCATCCCACACGCAATCTCCTATAAATATCTTGGGCTCACACTAGACAGTAAATTAAATATGAACAAACACATCACCCAGATATGCATCAGGACACGGGCCAGGGCAAAGAGCCTAAACTGGCTTCTTGGGCCCACCAGCCCTCTACCTCGGCAAACCAAGGCCACACTTATTAAACAACTCATCATCCCCCTATGGCAATACGCCATACCGGTGTGGGCATCGCTTGCCTCTGAATCGGCGGTACTAAGGGTCCAACAAACGACAAACTCAATTATAAGACGAGCGCTCGGCTACGACAGACATGTACCCAATAAGGACATCGCCAGAGCACATAAAATTAAGACCCTGGAAGAAACTTATCAGGCCCAAAGTACCCGGCTTGCGAACTCCCTGGCCTCGCACATAAACCCTGTGGCCCAACACCTCAGCCTTCATATGGTCACCCCTGTATGCACTAAAAAGACCAGGCCGAGACTTGCGAAGCAGATCGAGGAACATTTCAAAGAATCGAGGAAAACTCACCCACAACCCTGCATCATCCCTACGCTCCTTCGGCTAAACATAAAAAAGGAGGACGATGCTGCCGAAGATGCCAAGTTCAAGCCCAAATACGTCCATCCAAATTTCTCAAGCTCCGGGATAAATAGGCTAGGCGAGAGAGCAATAAATTGGATTAGAAAATCATACGTAAATCGTGAAATCTCCCTACAACGAGCAGAACGGATGCTACGCGGTCAACCTCTGATGGTGAGACGCCTAGTCTTACCCGACATCAAGATTCTCCCCTGGGAAATAAACATTCCTCCAGACTTGATTGATCTGACAAAATCCCCACCACCTAGCTGACGACAGGAGCTATACATCTCAGCTCCGGCATGATCCTAACATTTTCCAGTAGTACATGAGCACAGATGACGTCTTCCGGACCCACACATCGACAAGAAAACTTCGGAAATCCCTACTCACACGATCCACTGCCTGCCCTGCGAAGATAAAGATGACGCGGCCTGCTTCCACTCGAAAATATAACTCTCTGCACTTCGTACCTGAAATAGAAGGGAATATGAAATCTCAATTTTGACACCGTTAATAAAGTTTAACTGACTCACCCACCACTCGACGAACTTCTTCTCGAACGCGCAGACCATGTAAGGATACATGCGAAAAGGCCATCCATCGCCATCAACACCTAGGATCTGAAATGAAAAAAGGAAAATTGAAATTATGAATATCTTAAAATCTCCACAATGAGAACGATGCCAGTTGTAGCTTCCTGCACTACCAATGATGGCACCTGCTCCAAGACCTCCAGTCCTTTCCTTTTCTTTTTGTCTCACTCACCTGTTCAATCTATGTGATATGCTCCTAAATCCTGTCCAGAAATCTTCTTTGTTTACATGTCTTCTTCTTATTCCTGCATTACATGCAATTGAATATATAAATAATATTTTCCCACGACAAAGCCGACTACCGACTGATCTAACCAACTGTGATACTCACCTGTGATATATTTTACCCATCCTGACGACATCCCCTGGACTCACCTGCACCTGTACCTGATTAGACCTAAATATATAATAAAAACTACATTGACAACCGGAAGAAGAAGAAGAAACCAAAACAAAATATACTCACACGAAGACGCCACACTATGTCCACCCACACGACGATGCTTCTCACATGCCTCACGCCAAATCCACTGCCCTCCAATGTTGTCCTCAAGTCGACGTCCTAAATGTTTTAAATATGCATCAAAAACTCATAAATTGTTAAATCTATCGCATGTTTACCTTTTTTCCCAACGAGTGCTGCCACCCGCCTCCAACCCGACACAAGGAGTTGCCACCTGATGGGAAAAAATACCAACTCACCCGCCAAGACGACCATGGGACAAATCGGCCATCCAAAGACGAATTAAAAGAGAAAGTTTCTCTCACCAGGAGCCCGCCACTTTCGGATTTCGAATGGGAGAGTCCCTCAGAGTAAAAGTTGCCTTCGGGGTAATATTCTGAGGGTCTCTCCCCCCATCTTGATCTCCATTACAATTCTTGGACCTGGTGGGAGAGGACCTGCCGCCAAATAAATTTAATCCAAAGTGTAAAGCAATTATTGTTAAAAAAATAAGAAAGAATTTTATTAAAAAATAACAATAAAATAAAAAAACAAAGAACTTTTTCAATAAACAAACAAATACAAAATTTAAAATACAACACACACACACCTGCGCGCGCCCTTTACATATTCTTTGGCGAAATCAACTATTCACAGGAAAGGAGGTAATTTAGTATCGACACACATACACGCAAATCATGGAAACTCCAACCAAATCTCCTGCAAATAGCTGCATCATTCCTGACATGGCTACTCGCAAGCCTTGTGGCCTACAGCAACCTGTTAAAAATGTGTCTCTCCATGAAGAAGATATGCTAAATAAATCGATCTTTCCTCCCTCCCCTGCACCTTTTAAACCAATAACCGAATTCAGTCTCTCACAATACCTAATGGACAGAGAGAAGAAGAAGAGCTCGCATAAACGTCAACTGTCCCCAACCAGCACTACTCCTCCAATAATGACCAAACGCCGAAACTACCAAAGCTCTCCTATTGAAATCCAAAGCGTTGAAATTCTGCCGAATATTCTCCTCCAACCTAACAACAGCTCTGCTGACGAAGGCCCTTCAACCCTGCAAACAATAGCACAGGTGCACGCCCCTCCGAGTTGTGCTAATGAGAGTCCCAAGCTTTCTTGTTTCACGCGGGAAAATGTATTGGGGGGTATAGATATGGCGAGCCATTTAAACAGCACAGTAAAACCACGAACCTTAACAGCAGCCAAAGCGCTGGTTCTGCCACCCACTTCGCCCAACACTCAGCCCACTTTCGCTGACAAATTGAGGGAGAACCTTGGCAATTACGGTGCAAATTTTTCTGCACTCCCCAGCCCATCATTAAAGACGCCCGCCTTTAAGAGCGATTTTGCCAAGGGTTACGCATTAGACAGGCACCTCAACAAAGAAACAAAAAGAAAAACCCCCTCGATTAAACCTTCTTCCCCCTTAACGCATGATAAGTCACAAAAATCACGTAGGCCAGCAGCATATCCAACTCTTTCTAGTCGACGCTTTTTTATCCAGTGCTACTGTTGCCAGCACTTCGGCCATGGGAAGAATGAGTGTAGGCGCGGTCCTCGTTGCCTCAAATGCGCTGAAAACCACATAACATCGGCTTGCTCCAAGCCTCGGAATAGCCCTGCCAGATGCTGCAACTGCGGTGGCGCACACATCAGCGCTTATAAAGGCTGTCCAGCCTACCAAAAGGCAAAAAAGGTTTGGTCTGCACATTGGGCTCCTCAACGATGGGGACAACCACACTCACGCCATCAATATCAGCGCTTCCAACAGCACCCACGCCAACACACTGAGCGTTCCTTTCCGGTGTCTGGGCATCAGACCCGTTCTATCCATGGTCGTTTAAACCCCTACCTGCCTCGACACCCAAAGAATACCCTCGAGCCCCAAAACCAATCAGTTAGTCAACAATGGCCCAAAATGGCCTCTTATTCTGATAACAATTTGCACAAAATCATGCAGAATATTCCTAATATCTCTGAAAACATAAAGTTGCAGCAACAGCAAGTAGGCGAACGTCTAAAACAGGATACAAGTTTCCAAGCGAAGTTGTGGGAGAAGTTGGGTAACCTGGAAAATTTTACAAAACTAATATTAGGAAAACTCAATAAAATCATTATCCGCCTGGACTTACCTCTAGAAGAATCGGTTGACAAGGAAATGGGTGCCTCTTCTTTTGGCAGTAGTGTATCCCTAATGGACATGCTAATGGCCGGCGACCTGATCCAAATTTAGTCCATCCTAGGGGCGAATAAATTGGACATCACCCGACTGCGCTGCATCCCACGCTACATTTTTACTCACCCAGACACTCAGACAAAAAAAAAAAAATTTTTTCCTTGATGACGCTCACTTATATCGGAAAAAACCTGAAAGTCGAAAATTTTAAACACTGACCCTGCTGAGCTATGAAACTCACCTGTTGACTCTACATGAACACGTTACTAGCCCGACGAACCCCGCTACGAACGTGCAGAACCCGTAAAGAGAAAGGAACAACACCCAGCCGTCAAACGCCTTCCCCTGCCACCGACACTGAGGACCTGAAAATAAAAAAAAAAAGGAAAATTGAAATTATAAATTTTTAAAGTATCTCCATAAAGAGAAAGATGCCAGTAGAAGCTTGCTGCACCTCCAACGATGGCACCAGCTCCAAGTCCTCCTGTCTTACTTTTTGTTTTCACTCACCTGCTCAATGCTGTTCTTTTAATATGTCTAAAATCCCGCCTAGAAATCTTCTTTGTCTACATGTCTTCCATTATACATGCACTCCATGCAATGGAATCTAAAACCGACTGATCTAATTATCTGTGATACTTCATCTGGGACAAATTTTACCCAACCTGACGACATCCACTGGACTCACATGTATCCGTACCTGACTAGACCAAATTAGATAAATTCCTGCATGCTTACCCTTCCCATAATGAATGCTGCAAACCGCCTCCTCCACGACACAAGGACGTACCGCGCTCCCAGCAAAAGATGCCAATAGGAAAGCCCACGCTCCTACACCATGCATACGGACATCTCTGGCACGATCTCTGGGCTCTCTCCTACAAGTACCTGAAAACAAACTGGATAAATAACACGACGACGCTATGGCGAAATCACCACTCTATCGGCGACACTCTACTCACCTGACGACGTTTTTCCTGACTCACAGATCGACACGGCAAATACGTAAATCCTTACTCACATGATCCACTGCTTGCCATGCGAAGATAAAGATGACGCGGCCTGCTTCCACTCGAAAATATAACTCTCTGCACTTCGTACCTGAAATAGAAGGGAATATGAAATATCAATTTTGACACCGTTAATAAAGTTTAACTGACTCACCCACCACTCGACGAACTTCTTCTCGAACGCGCAGACCATGTAAGGATACATGCGAAAAGGCCATCCATCGCCATCAACACCTAGGATCTGAAATGAAAAAAGGAAAATTGAAATTATGAATATCTTAAAATCTCCACAATGAGAACGATGCCAGTTGTAGCTTCCTGCACTACCAATGATGGCACCTGCTCCAAGACCTCCAGTCCTTTCCTTTTCTTTTTGTCTCACTCACCTGTTCAATCTATGTGATATGCTCCTAAATCCTGTCCAGAAATCTTCTTTGTTTACATGTCTTCTTCTTATTCCTGCATTACATGCAATTGAATATATAAATAATATTTTCCCACGACAAAGCCGACTACCGACAGATCTAACCAACTGTGATACTCACCTGTGATATATTTTACCCATCCTGACGACATCCTCTGGACTCACCTGCACCTGTACCTGATTAGACCTAAATATATAATAAAAACTACATTGACAACCGGAAGAAGAAGAAGAAACCAAAACAAAATATACTCACACGAAGACGCCACACTATGTCCACCCACACGACGATGCTTCTCACATG
>JAJJHT010014639.1:165306-191311 GCA_021223865.1 Drosophila pandora | reverse complement strand
CCCCGCCACACAGCAAAGGCTTGCCAACTCGCATACATGATCCTGGAGCAGCTGCTGCTGACTTGGCCCCCAGAACAAACAACGGCGTCCAGGCAGCTACATTGCCGCACTACAGCAACGGCTCACCAACACAACGAACAGCCACCTGGAATAGCCACTGCCGTCCTGGCCACCGGAACCAACAGTGGCGACCAGGCAGCTACATCGCCGCGCAGCAGCAACGACCCGCCAACACGTCGCATAAAAACCTGGACCAGCCGCCACCGCTCTGCCACAAGAACCATCAACGGCATCCAGGCAGCTACGCCGCATAAAGCTCCGGCCCACCAACCCAGAAGAAGACACCTGGATGCGCTGAAAACGAATCGGCCACCAAACCTCCGACGACGCCCAGGCAGCGACTCCGCCGCGCAGCAACGACCCGCCAATACGACGCAGAACCACCTGGATCCGCCGCCACTGCTCTGGTCATTAGACCAAGCGATGGCGCCCAGACAACAACCCCGCCACACAGCAAAGGCTTGCCAACTCGCATACATGATCCTGGAGCAGCTGCTGCTGACTTGGCCCCCAGAACAAACAACGGCGTCCAGGCAGCTACATTGCCGCACTACAGCAACGGCTCACCAACACAACGAACAGCCACCTGGAATAGCCACTGCCGTCCTGGCCACCGGAACCAACAGTGGCGACCAGGCAGCTACATCGCCGCGCAGCAGCAACGACCCGCCAACACGTCGCATAAAAACCTGGACCAGCCGCCACCGCTCTGCCACAAGAACCATCAACGGCATCCAGGCAGCTACGCCGCATAAAGCTCCGGCCCACCAACCCAGAAGAAGATTCCTGGATGCGCTGAAAACGAATTGGCCACCAAACCTCCGACGACGCCCAGGCAGCGACTCCGCCACGCAGCAACGACCCGCTAATACAACGCAGAACCACCTGAATCCGCCGCCACTGCTCTGGTCATTAGACCAAGCGACGGCGTCCAGACAGCAACCCCGCCACACAGCAAAGGCTTGCCAACTCACACACATGATCCTGGAGCAGCTGCTGCTGACTTGGCCTCCAGAACAAACAACGGCGTCCAGGCAGCTACACTGCCGCATTACAGCAACGGCTCACCAACACAACGCACAGCCACCTGAAATAGCCACTGCCGTCCTGGCCACCGGAACCAACAGTGGCGACCAGGCAGCTACATCGCCGCGCAGCAGCAACAACCCGCTAACACAATGCACAAAAATCTGGACCAGCCGCCACCGCTCTGCCACCAGAACCATCAACGGCACCCAGGCAGCCACACCGCATAAAGCTCTGGCCCACCAACCCAGAGGAAGACACCTGGATGCGCTGCCAATGGATTGGCCACCAAACCTCCGGCGACGCCCAGGCAGCAACTCCGCCGCGCAACAAAAACCCATTAACACGAAGCAGAACCACCTGGATGAGCCGCCGCTGCTCTGGTCATTAGACCAAGCGATGGCGTCCAGACAGCAACCCCGCCACACAGCAAAGGCTTGCCAACTCGCATACATGATCCTGGAGCAGCTGCTGCTGACTTGGCCTCCAGAACAAACAACGGCGTCCAGGCAGCTACATTGCCGCACTACAGCAACGGCTCACCAACACAAAGCACAGCTACCTGGAATAGCCACTGCCGTCTTGGCCACCGGAACCAACAGTGGCGACCAGGCAGCCACATCGCCGCGCAGCAGCAACAACCCGCTAACACGATGCACAAAAATCTGGACTAGCCGCCACCGCTCTGCCACCAGAACCATCAACGGCATCCAGGCACCCACATCCTACAAATCACTGGCCCACCAACCACCGAAGAAGACACCTGGATGCGCCGCCAACGGACTGGCCACCAAACCCCCCGGCGACGCCCAGGCTGAAACTCCGCCGCACAGCAACGGCCCATTAATACGATGCACACCACCTAGATCAGCTGCCACTGCTCTGGCCACACGACATCTAGGCAGATACTCAGCCAGAAAGCAATGGCCCACCAATCCGCTAACGCACATACCCAGGAGACACGGCTTTGGAGCTGGCCACCAACCTGCAGGCCGTGCTCAGGAAACTACCCCGCAAAGCAGCACCGGCCCATTAACCCGCCCCATGGACACATTGCAGCTAAACTGGCCACCAGACACGCAGCCCCTAGAACTAAATAAATTAAGATTAAACAATAAAATAACAATAAAACCAGTAAACCTAAAGTTAAGCTAATACACAAACCTAACATTCCTACTCCTAAACCTAAAAATAAGAACAACCAGCTGACTGGCCCCTGCCGCAAGGCTCACTAGATATATTCGTATAAGACTCGATAAACTGTAATTGTAAAGAATCACACGAATAAAGAAAGCTGCACTAGCAGTCTTAGTTATGCGACCACCGCTGGCGCAACAAAGAAAAAGGCAGCTACTCCGCATCGCAACAACTGCTGGCATTGCGTCACATAGACACCTGCATCAGTCATCACGCCCAGGCAGAAACTCCGCCGCGCAGCAACAACCCATTAACACAAAGCAGAACCACCTGGATGAGCCGCCGCTGCTCTGGTCATTAGACCAAGCGATGGCGTCCAGACAGCAACCCCGCCACACAGCAAAGGCTCGCCAACTCGCATACATGATCCTGGAGCAGCTGCTGCTGACTTGGTCTCCAGAACAAACAACGGCGTCCAGGCAGCTACACTGCCGCATTACAGCAACGGCTCACCAACACAACGCACAGCCACCTGAAATAGCCACTGCCGTCCTGGCCACCGGAACCAACAGTGGCGACCAGGCAGCTACATCGCCGCGCAGCAGCAACAACCCGCTAACACAATGCACAAAAATCTGGACCAGCCGCCACCGCTCTGCCACCAGAACCATCAACGGCACCCAGGCAGCCACACCGCATAAAGCTCTGGCCCACCAACCCAGAGGAAGACACCTGGATGCGCTGCCAATGGATTGGCCACCAAACCTCCGGCGACGCCCAGGCAGAAACTCCGCCGCGCAGCAACAACCCATTAACACGAAGCAGAACCACCTGGATGAGCCGCCGCTGCTCTGGTCATTAGACCAAGCGATGGCGTTCAGACAGCAACCCCGCCACACAGCAAAGGCTTGCCAACTCGCATACATGATCCTGGAGCAGCTGCTGCTGACTTGGCCCCCAGAACAAACAACGGCGTCCAGACAGCTACATTGCCGCATTACAGCAACGGCTCACCAACACAACGCACAGCCACCTGGAATAGCCACTGCCGTCCTGGCCACCGGAACCAACAGTGGCGACCAGGCAGCTACATCGCNTGCTAGAACAAGCAAGTCAGCAGACTCAGAGGTGGGTGACACTAGCATTAACATTAGTTTTACCACGTCCATAACATTGACCTTTCTTAGATTTAATTATGTATAATTCAGCATCTTATATAAGAATTTTTCTTCTGAAATAAAGATAGTTGCGAAATCAGAGTGAATCGTCTCGTACTCAGTGTCTGAACAACGGCACTTAAAATTACCTAGTTCGAGTGATCCTGTGTAAAACGGTTCACAAGTTAGAACTCGCTAAAAAAGCTATCTACTTTGCGTGTCTCCAGTGTAAACGGACCACCAGTAGAACTTTCATTATCGAACCTACTTCGAGTGGCTCCTGTGTAAACGGACCACAAGTATAAGCCGCGGCATACCAGTCAACTTCGAGTGTTGCTCCCGTGAAACGGACCACAAGTAGACCCCAAGTTACCCAACCTACTTTAAGTGTTGCTCCCGTGAAACGGACCACAAGTAGGACGGGACGATAAGGAATCAGCCGAACCACCATACCATCTGTACTTGAGGAGAACCAGCCCAGGACTATTTGACGGGAATTTTCTGAAGTGGCATGGTCCGTAATCAAGATTATAGCCATGCGATCAAATTGCGGTACTTGTGTCCGGTACCATGTGGTTGAAGAGGCCAAGAGTTTAATCTCCGCAACATTTGAAGGACATGCTAGTTATGAATACACTTGGCAGCGACAAAAGTCACGGTATCAGAATGAAAGAATCCTCATCAAATCTACACTTGCAACCTTGTTTTCACATCCAAAAACAAATGGATTAGCAAATAGCTTACATGACGTAGCTTACATGATGCAGTGCTTAGAACAATCAGCGCCCTTCACGATCTGAATGTACTAACATTAGGTTGGGTTCCTATCCTGATACACATTCTTGAAGAGAAATTAGATTCCCATACCCTATCATGTGCAGAACTCGCCATCACAAACCCAAGCAGCCGTAAATCATTAAAACAAATGCTTGACCACCTAGAGCGGCAAGCAACCATCCAAGTTACGCTACAAAAGACAACGGCCAATAATAGTTTTCGCTCATCAACTCAACCACCGGTTTAAAAATGTGGCATAAGCACCCGCATAAGCAACAGTGATTGCCTTCACGACTTCAAACATGCCCAAAATTTTTGGACATGACTCCCAGTGAAAGGACACAAAGAATAACAAGGATGAACTGCACAAACTGTTTATCCGTATACCATACAATCAACTCATGCAAATCTAGGCTCTCATGTCATGTGTGCAAAAGAAATCATCACACAGTGCTGCATCATACATCAACCCGAACAAGCGTATCCACAACCAGCCAACTTACAACACCATATGTATTACTCGCGATCGCCCAAGTGGAAGTCCAAGGTCCTACCGAAGCACGACATAAATGCCGCGCAGTATTTTATTCCGGATCACAAGTGAATTTAATTTTTCAGGAACTGGCAGATAAACTTGGAGTTCAATCAGCACCAACCGACATTACCATAAGGGGAAAAGGAGGCACAAAACGAGCGAACTCCCGAGCAGTATTAAATATGTTTCCATTAACTACTAATTTCAAAACACAAGTAGTGGCGTATATACTACCACAAGTCATGACGAATCAATTATCTGAGCAAATTCTGCGCCCGAAAAACATTCCACCAGACCTTCGTTTGGCAGATCCCATCTTCACTCAGGCACAAGGTATCGATTTGCTGCTCGGGGTAGAATATGTTCCACAACTCATCGAGCCGCTACATATAAACCTAGGACAAGGACAACCATTGCTTCAACGGACCCCGTTAGGATTATATCCGGCCCAGCAACAACCAGTGGAAGTTAGACACCCTCGAAGAAAACCAAAAGGCCCTTACCACAGACGAGAAGTTATGCGAACAGCATGTCATAGAAAATACAAAAAAGAAGGCAGAACAAGTGGTCTATAATACGGCGGCTTGACACCGGAAGCTAACGAGCCACGAAAAAGTTTGATTGCATGCATCTGCAAGGAGCAAATAGTAAAATCTGGAAGATTACATAGTTCCCCACTCATGGTGGATCAACAAGGAGAGCCGCAGACTCACAACTGAAGAGCACAGAGTGCATGGGCCAGTAAACAAGGGAATTCAGGGAGTTAAAGTCACCTCCAATTCTAAAGGAGGTAGGGAGGAGACACATCACCCCGGCATGGGTAACAGGCATCTCCAAAAGGGAGCAAGTAGCAAGGTCAAGAAAGGACCAAGAGTCCTGTATGTGCACTGACCAACCAGAAGAAACGCCGACGGAGAATGTTGGCACCTAGTGCCAAAACCTATTACTCTATATTCACACTTAGTAATTTGATCCCATTAATATGCATTAGCATGTTGCAATATATAAACCCACTAACCTATTAGCAATAAGCATAAACAATATCCAACGGCGCCAGAAGCAGAAATCAGCATTATCAGCGGGAAGAATGACCGACTGACCGGAGCAAGCAAAAAACAAGCAATGCATGATCAAGCAATCTGAGTCAGCAGACTCAGAGGCTTGTGACCCTGGAATTAACATTAGTTTTAGCACGTCCATAACATTGACCTTTCTTAGATTTAATTATGTATAATTCAGCATCTTATATAAGAATTTTTCTTCTGAAATAAAGATAGTTGCGAAATCAGAGTGAATCGTCTCGTTACTCAGTGTCTGAACAACGGCACTTAAAATTACCTAGTTCGAGTGATCCTGTGTAAAACGGTTCACAAGTTAGAACTCGCTAAAAAAGCTATCTACTTTGCGTGTCTCCAGTGTAAACGGACCACCAGTAGAACTTTCATTATCGAACCTACTTCGAGTGGCTCCTGTGTAAACGGACCACAAGTAGAAGCCGCGGCATACCAGTCAACTTCGAGTGTTGCTCCCGTGAAACGGACCACAAGTAGACCCCACGTTACCCAACCTACTTTGAGTGTTGCTCCCGTGAAACGAACCACAAGTAGGACCCCGTTACCTAACCTACTTCGAGTGTTGCTCCCGTGAAACGGACCACAAGTAAGACCTGCAGATACGCATCCATCGCTGAGTGTTACTCCCGTGAAACGGACCGCCAGTAGGACTTGCTGATACGNCTATTAGAAATCCCACAGGCGGCTGGGCGCGCAGCGATGCAGACAGAGCCAGCACGTTTGCCAATCACCTTAAAAATATCTTCCAACCAAATCCGGCCACTAGTGCCTTTCCTCTGCCGACTTTACCATATGAGCCTCAGCTTCAACATGAACCAATCGAGTTTCGCCCAAACGAAATCGCTAATATCATCAAAAACCAACTAAATCCGAAAAAATCACCAGGCTGCGACCTCATAACTCCCAAAATTATCATTGAGCNCACCCACATCCTACAAATCACTGGCCCACCAACCACCGAAGAAGACACCTGGATGCGCCGCCAACGGACTGGCCACCAAACCCCCCGGCGACGCCCAGGCTGAAACTCCGCCGCACAGCAACGGCCCATTAATACGATGCACACCACCTAGATCAGCTGCCACTGCTCTGGCCACACGACATCTAGGCAGATACTCAGCCAGAAAGCAATGGCCCACCAATCCGCTAACGCACATACCCAGGAGACACGGCTTTGGAGCTGGCCACCAACCTGCAGGCCGTGCTCAGGAAACTACCCCGCAAAGCAGCACCGGCCCATTAACCCGCCCCATGGACACATTGCAGCTAAACTGGCCACCAGACACGCAGCCCCTAGAACTAAATAAATTAAGATTAAACAATAAAATAACAATAAAACCAGTAAACCTAAAGTTAAGCTAATACACAAACCTAACATTCCTACTCCTAAACCTAAAAATAAGAACAACCAGCTGACTGGCCCCTGCCGCAAGGCTCACTAGATATATTCGTATAAGACTCGGCAACTGTAAACTGTAAAGAATCACACGAATAAAGAAAGCTGCACTAGCAGTCTTAGTTATGCGACCACCGCTGGCGCAACAAAGAAACGGGGCAGGATATCTTCCACAACTCATCGAGCCGCTACATATAAACCTAGCACAAAGACAGCCAATACTTCAACGGACCCCGTTAGGATGGATTATATCCGGACCAGCAACAACCAGTTCTATGTGCAAACAAATCCACCCATGAGCAGTGCCATATCAACTATCAAAGAACCAAGAATCGGGAGCCTGCACGAAAAGTTTTGGAAGTTAGACACCCTCGAAGAAAACCAAAAGGACTTTGCCACGGAGGAAAAGTTATGCAAACAGCATTTCATGGAAAATATAAAAATGAAGGCAGAACAAGTCGTCTATAATACGGCGGCATGGACACCGAAAGCTAACGAGCCACGAAAAAGTTTGATTGCATGCATCGGCAAGGAGCAAATAGTAAAATCTGGAAGATTACATAGTTCCCCACTCATGGTGGATCAACAAGGAGAGCCGCAGACGGACCCCGAACTACAAGCCCAAGGTTGTCAACTCACAACTGAAGAGCACAGAGTGCATGGGACAGTAAACAAGGGAATTCAGGGAGTTAAAGTCACCTCCAATTCTAAAGGAGGTAGGGAGGAGACACATCACCCGGCATGGGTAACAGGCATCTCCAAAAGGGAGCAAGTAGCAAGGTCAAGAAAGGACCAAGAGTCCTGTATGTGCACTGACCAACCAGAAGAAACGCCGACGGAGAATGTTGGCACCTAGTGCCAAAACCTATTACTCTATATTCACACTTAGTAATTTGATCCCATTAATATGCATTAGCATGTTGCAATATATAAACCCACTAACCTATTAGCAATAAGCATAAACAATATCCAACGGCGCCAGAAGCAGAAATCAGCATTATCAGCGGGAAGAATGACCGACTGACCGGAGCAAGCAAAAAACAAGCAATGCATGATCAAGCAATCTGAGTCAGCAGACTCAGAGGCTTGTGACCCTGGAATTAACATTAGTTTTAGCACGTCCATAACATTGACCTTTCTTAGATTTAATTATGTATAATTCAGCATCTTATATAAGAATTTTTCTTCTGAAATAAAGATAGTTGCGAAATCAGAGTGAATCGTCTCGTTACTCAGTGTCTGAACAACGGCACTTAAAATTACCTAGTTCGAGTGATCCTGTGTAAAACGGTTCACAAGTTAGAACTCGCTAAAAAAGCTATCTACTTTGCGTGTCTCCAGTGTAAACGGACCACCAGTAGAACTTTCATTATCGAACCTACTTCGAGTGGCTCCTGTGTAAACGGACCACAAGTAGAAGCCGCGGCATACCAGTCAACTTCGAGTGTTGCTCCCGTGAAACGGACCACAAGTAGACCCCACGTTACCCAACCTACTTTGAGTGTTGCTCCCGTGAAACGAACCACAAGTAGGACCCCGTTACCTAACCTACTTCGAGTGTTGCTCCCGTGAAACGGACCACAAGTAAGACCTGCAGATACGCATCCATCGCTGAGTGTTACTCCCGTGAAACGGACCGCCAGTAGGACTTGCTGATACGAAATCACTCGAAACCCCATACCACCTGTACTTGAGGACAACCAAAGCCTGATCACAGTAAGCGCTTGTTAAATCCGAGCAGTCCCTTGAAGAATCCAGTTAAATTTATTCAAACTTTTATACGTTCTTTTACTACGACTCCAAGACCTACCTACACTCGCGAGTTCAAGTTCAGGGACCTATCTCAAGATGCAGTACCCACGCGCTGTAAAGTGCATCCTAAAGAATCACTATGTAGACGACATGCAGGACGAATTGAAGACGCAATTCATCGATGTACGTGATGGATTCACAGACGCTCGATTCTCATGGACTCCGAGCGGTTACCATTCTAGACCCCCTGCTATGGTCCCTTCTGTTAAGGGTGTTAAAGGAAAAACGCTCCTGTGTAAGCAACTTCCCAATGGAGGGGCTATCAGAGACTGGCCTTGCAGATAAGATTCCTAGGGTATCCAGCCAACGTTTGCATTAATCAACTTCTGGATCCTCTCTAACGTGATGGACGCGCCATTGTTAAAAGAACTCGTAGAGCACGGTCAACTGCAGCCCGTATGTATGCAGTAGACTGCCGGGATGCACCGGTTTAGTGATTCCTCGGTCAGACTACATTTAAGGATCTCCGGCATTGACCAGACGAAGCTAAATGATCTTCACGACATTCACTCGGTCAAGTCACTTGATCTTCCAACACAATCGTTGGATACAGCTCACCGAAAAGCACAGACACCTTCGGCATCTACCACTACCCAGATACGACTCAGCGCAACCCAGGCTTCTGATAGGTCCCAAAAATTACAGGCTAGGAAGCTGAAAGAAGGAGACACCGTTTATGCCCGTAGTTTCGCGCAAAGCAATGCGGCAAAGAAGTTTAGCAGTAAGCTTGCACCAGTCAAAGCAAAGATAAAAAGAAGATAAGTCCGATTTATTATGAATTAGTTAGCGACACGGAAAAACAACTTGACGTGTACCATTTGAAGGACATCAAAACATAAAGAATAGTAAGGCGAAATGCATCAGACGACCCTTTTCAGTTAATGCACCCTCGGACAAGCTTCGGCTTTATTAACTGTGGGGGTCGAAGCGGTAGAGATAACCAAGAAATTATTAGTTTATCAGCCCTCACCAAGGATAGTCGGAAATGCCGAATCCGAAATGTAGGGTACGGAGCGTAGCGACGAAAAGGGCAATATAATCGTCTCGCTCTGGTATACGGAGACCCCTTGGTACGCTCTCTTTCTGGCATACGTATGCGAAAGCGCTGAGAGACAGAAGCAAACGGAGATCAGGAATTTTCCCGTTATTGGAAGTTTTGGAGATTTTCACGGTTGCTTACCAACGAAGTGAGTTTGCATCAGTTGTGAATAATAAGATTGCTGAGAGGTAAATATAGTGGATAGATAGTGAATAGCTCAGTGAGACCAATTTGTGATACAGTGAGAAAGAAACCAGTAGTGTGATCTCCACCGTCCGGTTAGCGTCACGCACGTCGCGTAGCGTGTTCGCTCTTTTCATTAATGTGCCAAGTTGCCACTGGCAGAAACAAAGGCAACCGGTCGAAAAGGAAGGAAGTGAGGGAAAAAGGAGCGGAAAGAGATCGAGTGTAAGAGGTCGAGTATACGTGGCGAACCTAACCTCAAATTGATGACGTAACAGAGCCATAAGCAGAGTCAGCTAAAGCAGCAGTTACAACAGCAGCCGAGCTTGGGACTCACTTATCCTTGTGCCAGTCGGGCATGAACTCGTAAACCACTTGATCTCGCAGATCCACCGATCCTATTCTTCCACTCCGCACGCCCCGCCGCGACCCGAATTCAGCAAAAGACCCCGAGAAAAGCAACCACGAACTAGGATGTGAGAAGTATCAATGCGTTGGATCAATTAAAATTAGAATTAAGATTTTGGCAGAGATAGTTATTTAGAGTAATTTCTACTATTGTTTAGCTTAAATTTAAATGCACATGCACCACACAACAGCCACCTGTTTTCCCATGCAACGGTAGAAGGAACATTTTAACAGAAATCAGCATCTTCGATGGGCCCAACGAACCTGCATCGCCGGAAACCAGCGTAAGTCAGTAAAAAGAAAATATATATCTATATATATATAAATGTAATATATTAGTGAATGCGGTGACAATTGCTACACATGACAGATAGGCTAAAGTAAAGTAAGATGAATTTGTAGCATAATTTTTTTGTTCTTTAATTTTGATTTACTTAGTTTTCTTTTAAGTTTCCTTATTCTGATATTGCGCAAAGGCGCCATTATATATTATAATGAAAGAGAAGAGTATTATCTGGGTCTGGGGCTTATGGTGATGCAGTTTTCAGGAAACTCCGAAATCGTTTGAGTATGTAGAGTAAATTACTCTAGGGATACTAAATAGATTTACATCGAGTTATTAAGGCAGGGAGGGTAAAGACCAGGGATGCGTACAACATCAAGCGATAGTTTCCTGATCCTCAATACAATCCGTGTCCGTCCGTTTCCAACATGTCTCAATTCAAATATTTGCCCGATCATTAACGATCATTAGAGTAGAGTGGTGTTATGTAGGAAGCTAGGAAGAACCCACACCATTCCGATGAGCTTAGAACCGAGCAACGCGAGAAGTGCACGCCCCAGCGAAGTAAGCCCCTTCGCAACCAGGTCTTCCTTAACAATGTGGTAAAGCGAAAATTAAAAGCAGCGTATGACTACTTGCTTTTACTAACTGGATACTACATATAATAATTTGGCGCCCAAACGTGTAGCGCCCGAGAACATTTTATAAAGAATGCATGACTACGATTACTTGATTTGACGCCCAGAGCGGACGTTGAAGCGAGGATTCTAGTTAGGAGTAGGCCCCGAAAGTGATTTATGAGACTCACTGTGTTGCTCTATTGTTTCAGAGGTTTTTTTAGGTAGTTTGTTTCAGTTTAGCGTTCAAGAATAAGCTAAGAGTCTGACAGGAGGGATCTGAATTTCTGCGCATAGGAATTGCGGCCGCGATTCGAGTATTTATGGATCGGGACGACCACGCGACAACAGTGGTTGAAGCAACTTTCTGAACTTGTAAATGAGATTTAGCTGAATATTTTATTGTGGAATTAATGAGGTGATTTAGGATTCTGTATCTAGGAATAGCGCCTTATTTCGGAATAGTCGCCCAGGTCAAGGCGACACTTCATACCGGATAATTTCTTGCAGTCTAGCGGTGGAGGCATGGAATATTTGTTCGTGGAGTTACGTCCTTCGGAGATACTTTGATTGAATGGTACCGGATCAAAGAAGACATAACTCAGCCGCCAAATCAACATTAACTTTGATGATTTGTATTCAAAGAAGTAGGATTCAGGGAATCAACAGTAGGAGTTGTACTGTTAACATCAGTCCAAAGCACAGACCCTAAGAAAATAACACTTTTTATAGTTATTACAAGCAAAATGTCAGTTAGACACAGTAATTCAAATCTGGCAGCAGCCACCAACGAGGACATGACGGCGTGTGCAATATGTAAAATGTCTATAGTATCAAAGGAGCTCAAAGCAACTACGCGTTGCGGCCACACGTTCCATAATCATTGTATACGAGAATGCTTGATGTAAGCGAGCCAGTGCCCCGTGTGTTACACCGAGTGCACGAATCAACAACTTTCCTTATCGCGCAACAATTTGACAAATGGAACAAAGTCTTGGCACGGAGTCAGTAGTAGATACGTCGATATCAGAAAATAGGCGCTTGTAAGCGTCTTTGGCCCCGAGCGCCAACGAGGCTAGCTCCGCCACAGTACAGAAGAGTCATTGGTGAAGCTACTCATTAGGCACACAAAGCCATCAATCCGATATGAACTAATGCACTTGCAAGTGCCCACCTTAACGCATTTAAGGGTGGAAATTCTCAAACAGGGAAAAACAGCTATCATCAGCGCCCTATAGTGTCGCAACTAGAACCAGACTTTGTACGATAAGCGATAAGCTCGGACATCGCTTCGACGACTGTCTCGACGCTCGCAGTATCTTTTGCCACGATGTCATCGAAACCCATCGAAAAACCAGAGAGGGGATGCGACGAACTTCGTCAAGGCGTCGGATCCAAGACAATAAAATCCGATAATAGTACTCAGACAGAATTTACGTTAAGTCCGCTTCCACGGGAGTACGAACTTAGTAAAACCTTACCGGATAGATCAATACTGTTCAAGCCCTATCATATTCGCGAGGTAAATTATAAGGCAGCAAGAGAGCCTATCCTCGGAAACGTCAACTCT
Organism: Drosophila pandora; assembly: GCA_021223865.1. Taxonomy (NCBI): domain Eukaryota; kingdom Metazoa; phylum Arthropoda; class Insecta; order Diptera; family Drosophilidae; genus Drosophila; species Drosophila pandora. The sequence continues at coordinate 178,238 of JAJJHT010014639.1, read as the reverse complement.
TGCGCGAAAAAGACGAGACGATCGAAAACGAGAATACAACGATTTTGGAGGGAAGTTCAGACTTGTCGACAGAAGTTAGTTTCGGCAATATTTTTGAACTCAGGTAACAGGCTATACACAGAGATTGAAATAGAGAAGAATCGATACGTAGCGTTACTGGGCTCAGGCGCGTCCATTATTTACATAGGCCAAGGAAATAGCAACTCAATCGAAAATACGCAAGTGTTCAGGCAGGATTAGAACAGCTAACGATGCACAGTGCAACGTCACGGAAAGAATCAGAACGGAGATAGCGCACCGGGATTTCAAGAAATCGATCGAATTTTTCATAATACCAGATCTTAATCAAGATGTCTATTTAGGTATAGATTTTTGGCGAGAGTTCGGATTACTTGATAAAATAATGTAACAAAAGCAGTCAGTATCCGAATTAACGGAAAATAGAGAGGAAACAGCGTGTGAAGTAGCTAAAACTCACGCACTGTCGACCAATCAGAAACAGAGGCTAGATTCAGTCATCGCGAAGCCACCTTCCTATGAAAGAAATGGTTTAGGGAGAACACATGTGCTGGAGCATATCATTGATGTTGGAGATGCAAAGCCCGTCAAGCAGCGACACTGGCCGATCTCACCAGCAAAGGAAGATTTAATGTTCAAAGAAGTAGAGAACATGTTGGCATTGGGAATTATAGAGGAATCCAAGAGTCCGTGGAGCAGCAATTGCTTTCTTGTTAGAAAGGGACCCAATGTTCGTCTATGCTAAGATTCCAGAGAAGTGAACAAGCTCACGATCAAGGATGCTTATCCACTACCTCATGTGGACGGTATTCTTAGTTGCTAGCCACCAGCTCGCTACATTACTGGATTATGAAACACGCGTTTTGGCAGATACCGTTAGAAGAGAAATCACGGCAATACATAGCCTTCACGATTCCTAACAGGCCATTGTACCAGTACAAGGTAATGCCTTTCGGTCTCTGCAACGCGGCTCAAACTCTGTACAGATTAATGGATATAGTGATACCACCAAAGTTGCGCACAAGAGTTTTCGTATATTTGGACGATTTACTAGTTTTGTCCGAAGATTTCGAGTCACACATGACATTGCTCGAAGAAATCGCAAGCCACCTGCGTAAGGAAAATCTAACAATAAATATAGCTAAATCGAAGTTTTGCATGACAGAGATTATATATCGTTCAAGACGATTAAGCAGAATCCTGCGGACACCTGATTCCCAGAAACAGTCATTTTATTCTGTGACGCCAGCCTGCATGGACTAGGCGCCTGTGTGTTAGGAAAATAACGGAGATGACATCGAATTGCCTATAGCGTATATGTCAAAAAAAATTGTCGAAAGCGCAACGCAATTATTTCGTGACAGAGCTAGAGTGTTTAGCAGTAACAAAAGTTTAGAGCCTACATTGAGGGGCAAGATTTTGAAGTCATTACTGACCACGCAGCGCTTCAGTGGCTGTTATAGCAGAAAGAATTGAGAGGTCGCTTGGAAAGGTGGGCCATGAAATAACGTGGACTTAAGCTGAAGATAGAGCACAGGAAGGGCTCGCAAAACGTCGTAACTGTCGCGTCGCGAAGAAGGGGCAATAGACGAGATAATAGATAGCGAACCTATTATTGACTTAGAGTCGAAAGAGTTCAATTTAGCACAGTACAGAGAGCTACGAGAGCATATTAAAGCTAATTAAGATAGGTTACCGGATTATAAAATTGTCGATCAGTTTGTTTATAAGAAAACAGAAGTATCAAGTGGAGATATAGCGCAAGAACAACAGGCATGGAAATTGTACGTTCCAGTCAATTTAGTTGACGAGGTTATATCGCGCGGTCACAATCCTCCCGATTCTGCTCACATTGGCATGACAAAGATGATTGAGAAGCTCAAGCGATATCTCAATTGGCCAAAGATGGTTATTCAGATTCGTAGTTACGTCTCGGAGTGTCCAATTTGTAAAACAAGTAAGAGTGCGAACTGTTATTAAAAAATACCCGCCAAGTCAGAGGGCGCTTTTAATATCATATCGATTGTATCGAATCAAAACAAAAACACATAACCTAAAAGCTGTCGAAGAGAGTAAATAAACAAGAGTTTTATTTTCAAGAAATATCGTTTATTTACTGGCCTAAATAACTAAAGAAGTAAATGGTTTAATAGGTTATGGGCCCAGGAACGTTTTGTTCAGTTTAAAGTTAAAGAAAAAAGTAAATTTTGTTCGATTACGATGGATTTGGAGAAGCACGTCACGAAGCTCTCAGGCGCGACCGATTCGCCGATTTGGAAAAGAAAAATAATGGAACTGATAGATTATTACGACGGTGCTCTCGACGCGTTGGACGGAAAGATCGTCAAGCCGGATCCATTGCCAGAAGGTGCCTCAACAGCAGATGGAAAGAAGCACAAAGAGAAGAGCGACTTTTTTCGTAAGGCCAACAGCTATGCAAAATCCATGATTACCACTGCGGTCACGGACTCGGTGTACCAGAAGATCAAGGACAAGGAGACAGCACACGATACGTGGGAAGCCCTGTGTTGGCACCAAGTGCCAAGACCTACTACCCTATATGCACACTTAGTAATTTGATCCAATCAATATGCATTAGCATGTCGCAATATACAAACCCACTAACCGATTTTCTCACCTATAAACAATTAGTAATAAGCATAAAACTATATCCAACCTATTAACCCAGCACTAGTAGACGGCGCCAAAAGCAGAATCAGCATATCAGCGGGAAGAATGACCGACTGACCGATGCAAGTAAAAACCAGCCAGCTAAGCCGAAATGCGCAAGCAGTACATGAACAAACAATCTGAGTCAGCAGACTCAGAGGTGGGTGACCCTGGCATTAACATTAGTTTTAGCACGTCCATAACATTGACCTTTTAATTTAGCATCTTATATAAGAGTTGTTCTTCTGAAATAAAGACAGTTCCGAAATCAGAGTCAATCGTGTCGGTACTCAGTGTCTGAACCACGGCACTTAAAATCAACCTACTTCGAGTGATCCTGTGTAAAACGGTTCACAAGTAAAATCCGCGGCATACCAGTCTACTTCCAGTGTTGCTCCCGTGAAACGGACCACAAGTAGACCCCGCGTCACCTTATTAATTCGCGTGTTGCTCCCGTGAAACGGACCACGAGTTGATCCCGCGGCATACCAGTCTACTTCGAGTGTTGCTCCCGTGAAACGGACCGCCAGTAGACCCCGCGTTACCTAACTACTTCAAGTGTTGCTCCCGTGAAACGGACCACCAGCAGACCCCGCGCTATCTAACCTACTTCGAGTGTTGCTCCCGTGAAACGGACCGCCAGTAGGACCGGCCGATAAGGAATCAGCCGAACCACCATACCACCGGTACTTGAGGAAAACCACCCCAGGACTTCAAGCACATCAACTCCAGCCTGATCACCGCAAGCGTCTGGCCAACCCGAGCAGTCCCTTGCAGAATCCAGGTAAATTTAGTCAAGACTATTTACGGTCTTTGACTACGACTCCGGGACCTACCGTTACTCCCGTGAGTTCAAGTTTGACGTAGTTGCCGCATAACGCTCTACGGACGAACATTTGGTGACCCCGACGTGATCCTTTACTAAAGGATCACACCCTCAACACAAGCCACAGGGCATTTCATCTTGGAAAAAAAAAAACTTACACCGCAACCATGGGATCAGAATCAGATCCTGTAACCCAGATGCTCATTGATGAGCAAATTGAAAACAACATAGCCATCCAAAGGCTTATAAAAAATTTCACTAAGGACTCCGCAGAGCGAAGGCTCAAGGACGAATACTTCGAGGAGAGACTAAAACAGCTCACTCACTCATGGACCCAATTTAAAAGGAACGACGCCAAGCTCCGTGAGCTGCCGCTAAGCCCGGAAAATGATTATTTCACAAAGGCAAAGGCGCTAGAAGAACTGGTGAAGAAATATGAAGCCATATTTTCCGATGGAATCCCATCAGGGTCAGGCACGTCAAAAAGGCCCCGGAAAACAGGAGAAAATCTTGAGCAAAAGACACAAGTACAAGGAACCGAGGGAGAAGACCCTCACGTAACATCATTAAAACGAAGGCATGAAAGACGACTAGACGATATGGAAGACTTTCTGTGCAACCGCACCGAAGGACGGGAAGTGACCACACACGTCACACAACACATGAAGGAGCTATGGAAGGAAATCGTCACGGGATACCATGATCTCATTGACCTGGAACCAGCCATAAAAAATGATGGACACACCGATGACAGATTTCAGGTTGTACGAGCAGAATACTTTTCATTTTTGAGCGAAGAATCGCAATCAACTTCAGCATCAACACAAAAACCCGCGATTGCACCTCCATTTGTAATACCACCAGTAGAAATTCCAAAGTTTGACGGAGACTACCGGCATTGGCTACGATTCTACGAAATTTTTACGGAATGCATCCACGATCAAAACTACAGCGATGCAGTAAAATTCCGTCATTTGGAGAATCATGTAACAGGTGAAGCACAAAACCTAATCGCAACGTCGATTGGCGGACAGACCAGTTACCAGGATGCATGGCAACGACTAAAGAATCGATTCCACAATGAAAGGCTGTTAATTAAATCCGCGATTCAAGAGCTTTTCGGACACCCCAGAACAAATGGATCAGCGGACCAGCTGCGCAGCTTGGCTGACACACTTGGACTACAATTGGAGCCATCAACCCTGAATATCGCTGCACTGGGAGGAACAACTAACAGATCACGAAAAAAGGCTGTGGGTACCCTATCATCATTAACCACTGACTTCGAAGATCAAATTAACGTCGTTGTGCTACCGAAAATAATGCCCAATCAACCATCCCACCCTATTCAAGCGCCAAGAAACATCTCATCTCAGTTGCGCTTAGCCGATCCTGAATTTACGCAGCCTCAGAATATTGATCTGTTGTTGGGCGCCGAAATCTTCTCCCAGCTTATGAGGCCACAACAGGCATATTTGGGAAAAGGACAACCACTACTAAAAAATACCGCGCTGGGATGGATTGTGATGGGGCCAGTGCGACCGGAATCAGCTCCTAACATTAAGGCAGATCAAGTCGTTGGTAATACGACGGCTTGGACACCGGAAGCTAACGAGCCACGACAAGGTTTGATTGCATGCATCGGCAAGGAGCAAATAGTAAAATCCGGAAGAGTACATAGTTCCCCACTCATTGCGGATCAACAAGAAGATAACGAGCCACGACAAGATCAACAAGAAGAGCCGCAGACGGACCCCAAACCACAAGCCCAAGGTTGTCAACTCACAACTGAAGAGCACAGAGTGCAAGGGCCAGTAATCAAGGAAAGTAAAGAAGTAGAAGTCACCTCCTATCTGGCATGGGTGACATGCATCTCCAAAGGGGAGCAAGAAGCAAGGTCAAGAGAGGACCAAGAGTCCTGTATGCGCACTGACCAACCAGAAAGAAGGTCTAGTACTTCATGGGATGCCCAAGGAGAATGGTTACGAGGGCGCGCAACAAGGCGAAGGAGACAACAGGCCGGATAGAATTATCATTGGTATCGTATAAATGTTGGAGATCTCACCCACATGATGCAAAATTTTTTGTTATTAACATTAGATTTTTAGGAACTAGTTTTAAGATCCACAATATGTTCTAGTGCAAGGGTACACATCGGTTCACTGAGACGGTTCAACAACAACGCACAGCCGCATTGGATTGAGTCCCTCAATGGGGGGGGAGAATGTTGGCACCTAGTGCCAAGACCTACTACCCTATATGCACACTTAGTAATTTGATCCAATCAATATGCATTAGCATGTCGCAATATACAAACCCACTAACCGATTTTCTCACCTATAAACAATTAGTAATAAGCATAAAACTATATCCAACCTATTAACCCAGCACTAGTAGACGGCGCCAAAAGCAGAATCAGCATATCAGCGGGAAGAATGACCGACTGACCGATGCAAGTAAAAACCAGCCAGCTAAGCCGAAATGCGCAAGCAGTACATGAACAAACAATCTGAGTCAGCAGACTCAGAGGTGGGTGACCCTGGCATTAACATTAGTTTTAGCACGTCCATAACATTGACCTTTTAATTTAGCATCTTATATAAGAGTTGTTCTTCTAAAATAAAGACAGTTCCGAAATCAGAGTCAATCGTGTCGGTACTCAGTGTCTGAACCACGGCACTTAAAATCAACCTACTTCGAGTGATCCTGTGTAAAACGGTTCACAAGAAGAATCCGCGGCATACCAGTCTACTTCTAGTGTTGCTCCCATGAAACGGACCACAAGTAGACCCCGCGTCACCTTATTAATTCGCGTGTTGCTCCCGTGAAACGGACCACGAGTTGATCCCGCGGCATACCAGTCTACTTCGAGTGTTGCTCCCGTGAAACGGACCGCCAGTAGACCCCGCGTTACCTAACTACTTCAAGTGTTGCTCCCGTGAAACGGACCACGAGGAAACCCCGCGGCATACCAGTCTAGCTCGAGTGTTGCTCCCGTGAAACGGACCACCAGCAGACCCCGCGCTATCTAACCTACTTCGAGTGTTGCTCCCGTGAAACGGACCGCCAGTAGGACCGGCCGATAAGGAATCAGCCGAACCACCATACCACCGGTACTTGAGGAAAACCACCCCAGGACTTCAAGCACATCAACTCCAGCCTGATCACCGCAAGCGTCTGGCCAACCCGAGCAGTCCCTTGCAGAATCCAGGTAAATTTAGTCAAGACTATTTACGGTCTTTGACTACGACTCCGGGACCTACCGTTACTCCCGTGAGTTCAAGTTTGACGTAGTTGCCGCATAACCCTCTACGGACGAACACCCTGAAAAATCAGTTTGAAGCAACAGCGAAGGACCAGGTATTCAGGATATGCAACGAGTTTTTTGCTTTCTCTTGGAATCCAGGTAACGATGTATCAACCCACATAGCAAAATTGCGAGTGCCAACTTAAATCTAAACTCGATACATATAAGAATAGAGAGGAGAGCGCCGCTCTCTTGAAAGACATCAATGCTGGCTTAGCATCTCGCTGCCGGTTCCTACATCCCTTCCTTTCTCACGAGCTTTAGTTTTAATCCCTCCGGGTTAGATTCGTCCTTCCTTCCAGGGGTTTGTTGCTTGGTTGGTACTGAAACTGAAACTTGGTCCGCGGCAGGATCTGTCGCGGAGTCTGTATCGCTGTCCTCCGGTGATTCTTTTGCTTTGGAAACCTTCTTAAGGTGACTAACGTTTCCTTATCAGCGTTCTGCCTTCCCCTACTACTTGAACTAGATCACCTGTCCTTTTCACCACCTCATATTCCGTGGTGTCGAAGTTAGGTGTTAGTTTGTGTGGAAAAACTACATTCTTAAGGACCACTTTGTCTCCAACGTTTACGTTTACTCCCTTTGCTCCCCTTTTTATGCCCTTGCAGAGGGTATTATAATTTTGGTCAAAAGTGTGCAACGCAGTGAAGGAGACATCTCCGACCCTATAAAGTATATATATTCTTGAACAGGATCACCTCCTGAGTCGATATGAGCATGTCCGTCTGTCCGTCTGTCTGTCTGTCTGTCTGTTTCTAAAGCTATCTCTCAGTTTTAAAGCTATCAAGTTGAAACTTTGCACACACCCTTCTGTTTCTGTTGCAGGCAGTACATAAGTCGGAACGGACGGGATCGGTCGACTATATCCTATAGCTGCCATATAACTGATTGATCGGAAATGCCATAACATTCGTTGTTTTTTAAGTTAGAAAGATGGGGCTTTCTATGGATTCTAATTTGGGCCAACCTATCCGATCTGCCAAATTTCATAAGGATCGGCCGTCTATATCCTATAGCTGCCATATAACTGATTAATCGGAAATGCCATAACTTCGTTGTTTTTCAAGTTAGAAAGATGGGACTTTCAATGGATGCCTCTTTGGGCAAAATAGTTCGATATGTCAAATTTCATAAGGATCGGCCGACTATATACGATCCGCTATATATCTAATAATATAAAATGCGTGGCGCCACCTAGCGGACTGCAACTCAACTGCAAGGGTATATAAACTAAACTTGTCTGCCATTTCCCTACCTTTCTCTTTATTTATGCAATCTCTATCCTTTTCTACTGAATCGGCAAACTCTCCTACTAAATCCTGTATACCCGGGATCTTATCCCGAATAATTCTGTTGAACATTAATTCTGTTGTAGGCGTCCCTGTCGTCCCATGAGGCGTGACATTGTGCATGAGTGCAAAAGTTCGGACTTCATCTTTAAGGTCCTTTTGTGCATATGGGCTATCTTAAGACGCTTACCTAGGGCTTTATTTATATTTTCTACTTCGCCGTTTGCCTGTGGCCAATAAGGTGGTGTTGTGATTTGCTCAATGCCGCACGATTTGCAATAGTTCCGAAATTCCCCGCTTACGTACTGCCTACCATTATCAGTCCCTATCGTTTTTGGGTAACCCAGCCTACTAAAAATGTCCTTTCATGCTTCAATAATTGATTGTGATGTTATTGAGCGCAGAAACTTAAACTCCATGTACCTAGAGTAATAGTCTATTAGAACTAATATGTATTCATTATTGGGAAGTGGCCCTAGTAGATCTGTAGCGACGGTGGACTTATCGCCTGGGATACTAAGTTGCAGTCTAGACAATCCTTCAAAAATTTCTCAGTGTCCCTGTCAACTTTGGGCCACCATACCTTAGATCGTAGTCGCCGCTTCATTGCCGATTCGCCCGGGTGGCCTTCATGGGCTAGCACCAACACCGTCCGCCTTAGTGTCGTGGGGATGACAATGCGCACTCCTCTCAGCATGATAGTTCCAATGTTTGACAATTCATGTAGAAAGGGGTACAGTTTATTAGAAGTTGCAGGTTCCCATGAACTCTGTTGAAGGCACATCATTTAGCGCTCTTTTCGGCAATTTCGGATTATTAGTGTGGGTGTGGCATTCTCTATAACCCACAGTATACTGTGTTCGCCTTTAATGTCATAAGAAGTAGACGGTCCTCCTTCACACAAACGGGATAAACAATCAGCTATATTTTCCTTGCCCGTTTTATAGATTATTTTGAAATGGTATGCCTGAAGACGAAGAGCCATCTCTCAATACGCGCTGGAGGTTTGGATGTAGGCTTAAAAATCGCTTCTAGTGGCTTATGGTCCGTCACTAGTTCGAACTTGAGGCCCATTAGGTAAAAATTGAACCTCTCCACTGCCCAGATCAAAGCCAAACTCTCTTTCTCAGTCTGAGAGTAGCGTTTTTATACCCTTGCAGAGGGTATTATAATTTTGGTCAAAAGTGTGCAACGCAGTGAAGGAGACATCTCCGACCCTATAAAGTATATATATTCTTGATCAGGATCACCTCCTGAGTCGATATGAGCATGTCCGTCTGTCCGTCTGTCCGTCTGTCCGTCTGTCCGTTTCTACGCAAACTAGTCTCTCAGTTTTAAAGCTATCGAGTTGAAACTTTTCACACACCCTTCTTTCCTTTGCAGGCAGTATATAAGTCGGAACGGCCGGGATCGGTCGACTATATCCTATAGCTGCCATATAACTGATTGATCGGAAATGCCATAACTTTGGTGTTTTTTAAGTTAGAGGGTTGGGACTTTCCACACATGTTATATTTGACCAAAATATCTTGTGTGCAAAATTTCATAAGGATCGGCCGACTATATCCTATAGCTGTCATAGAACGATCGAAATTGGCATAACTTTGGTATTTTTTAAGTTAGAAAGATGGGATTTGGTACAGATTCTATTTTGGGAAAAACAATCTGATCTGCCAATTTTCATAAGGATCGGCCGACTATATACGATCCGCTACATATCTAATAATATAAGATGCGTGGCGCCACCTAGCGGACTGCGACTGAACTGCAAGGGTATATAAACTTCGGCTCCGCCCGAAGTTAGCTTTCCTTTCTTGTTTTACTTCCGTTAGGCTACGACTAGCAAAAGCGATGATATTTGGGGTGAGGTCATTTTTAAATGGAAGTAGTACTGCTCCCAAAGCAACAGGGCTTGCATCAGCTATCAGTCGAGTTTTATATTTGGGGTCAAAGTATGAGAGACTCGGAATCTTAGTTAGCGCTAACTTTAACTTGTGGAACCCTTTTTCTTCAGCAGCTCCCCAAATAAACTTTTGATCCTTCTTTAACAACAAACGTAACGGTTCAGTTAGATCCGCCCGGTCTGGAATAAACTTCCCAACGTACGAGACCAGCCTCAGGAAACTACGCGTTTCTCCTTTGTTTCTGGGAGCTCAAAACGAACCAATTGCCGATATTTTCTCAGGATCTACTTGAATTCCTTTGTCTGTCAAGATGTGACCCAGGAATTTTATCTTGTTCGTCTTCCAAACACACTTTTTGTTGTTTAAAAGTACATTGTATTTCCCAAAAATCTCGCGAACCATTCTGACCGCTTCATCGTGCTCTTTCTCATTTTTCCCAAAAATTATTATGTCGTCCTGTTCATGTTCATAAAGTTGGAGCATGGCGCCAAGAGCCCTTCGAGGCGTCGTTGAAAAATTTCTGGAGCTGCGTTTATGCCAAACATCAATTTTTTGTATCTGAACAACCCCCGATGTGTTATGAAGGTTGTTATTTGTCTACTTGACTCCTCTAGTTCTAATTGATGGTACGCGTTTTTAGATCCAACCATAAAAACAACTTTGCATTCCTCAACCTGGTCATAAAAGTTTCGAAAGTAGGTAACGGGTAATTCTCCCTGCGGATCGCCCGATTTGCCTGTCTCAAATCCAAACACAGTCGGATTTCACCGTTTCCTTTAAATGCTATCACTACGGGTGATATCCAAGGACTGGGGTCACTAACCGGTTCGATTATATCCAGCATGGCGTTGACTTTATCTTCCAGCGCGACGGGAATGCGTCTCAAAGGTTGTTTCACTGGGTAAACATGTGGATCTATTGACAGTTTTACAATAATTCCCTTCCACTTAGGAAACGACGTGACTTCTTTAATGTGATTTACCGGTAACCCTACTCGCAGAACATTTAACTTAGGTGCCGTTTTCCGTCCAAGTAGTGATTGTCGTCCCTTTCCTATTACGAAAAGAGAGGCAATCAGCTCTGAGCCTGGCCTGATCCCTATTGGTGCCTCAAAAACACAAGTGACGTTTAAAATTGTGTCTGAGGCATATCCCTTAAATGGGTTTTGGGTCTCTGTTCGCTCATTGAAAACAGTTGCAACCTCTTCGCCTCCGATCCGGCATTTTATCCATTCTTCCTGTTCGTTGTCACTGCTTTCTCGATCGGTATTCTTGTCCGATCGGTTCTCGTCTATAATTCAGCGCACATTCCTGCGTTTTACGTTTCCATTGTTCTTTCGATCATACGATTGCGGGTATGGACGTTTCAAAGCCGTTCATCATTTCCGGCCAAAATGGCCCAGACGGTAGCATCCATTACATCTACTAAGTCGGCCGGGACATGCAGGGCTATCCTATTTATGACTCGACCGCCCACATCTACCACAATCGCCATTATTACTTAGTCGCGTTTTATAGTCTGAGATTTGGTTAATAGTCTCTGGAACCGGCTTCGATAGCATTAACTGGGACTGCTTACTGATCTCTTCGTCGACCTGGCACGCTTCGATGACTTCGCCTAACGTATTTTCCTTTCCTAACAGCATTTTTTTTTAATTCCGAACTAGCCCAAGTATCAATGATTTTATCTTTCAAACATATTTCCACCATTTCCGCTTTCGTTGAACCGAAACTACATTTCCGAATTTGTTGTCGCAGCCGTAAGATGAACTTTCCAAAATCCTCTCCTTCGTCAGGTGATATTTTCCTATACAGGTGTCGCTCAAACGTCGAATTTTGTTTTGGTGAGAAGTATATTGTTAATTTATCGACTAGTGTAGCAAAAACATATTTATCCTCTTCTTCATCATATTCTACTATAGCCCCCGGAAGTGCATACGCAACCGTTTGCAATTCTATGCCACCTAAATGAAGCAACTTCGTTCTCTTCCTTGTAGTGGACTTGATCTCATTCACTTCCAGATATATTTCGAGCGCTCGAAGCCAGTTCTCCCAATGTCAACGGAGAACGGACTTTTCCAAATTCTCACATAAAAAAGGTTTTATAATGTTTTCAGCCATCACAACTAATGCTGCACCTGAAAGCAACGAGGACTAAACAAATATCATTTTTTTTTTTACATATATGCTTCTGTCGAGCCTATTCTATCTATTTATTTCATATGTATATATAATTACATATCTTCTTCAAAATAGTTTGAAAAAAAATATATTTTTTACAGTGTGATTCCTTAAAACTGCTTAGAATTTCAGAACTACTGCTTAGAATTTTAGAATTTCCGAACTAAGTTAACTTTGGGACTCTAAGTCCTTTTTATAGCTACCCTTGCTGAAGCTTTTTGCAGATCAAAGCTCGAAAGAAGCTTTTCTCTCTGAGAGGCTTTGTTTTCAGGAGGAAATCGATTCAGTCGGAACCTATTACTTGAGGTGTCAGTTGACGTGGAAGGCTTTGGGTCTCAATTAATCGAGGTGACAAGAAAATGTGAAATTTCCTGTGAAGTGGATGCCCATTTAAGAATGGTTTGAGGTGTTTAGTTTTATTTCACTAAAAAGGAGTGAGAAAAATTTGAGTCGGGATTCTGTTTACCAAAATATTGTTTGGTTTTCAATCTGAAGTGACTCTTAGACATTGGAAATCTGAAATGAGGCTGTTTTCAGCCGGTTTGGAATAATTAAATGTTTATGTTTTTACAAAAATTGGAATGATGCTTTTTGCAGCTGGATTAAAAATTTCAATACAAAAGGCTTCAGCTTCGGTTTAAAAAATTTTACTGATATACACTTAAAGAAATGTTGTTGATATGTTACTATATATCTTATTTTATATTTTTTATATATATATTTTTCTGTTTTTTTTTT
>JAJJHT010014639.1:127355-165148 GCA_021223865.1 Drosophila pandora | reverse complement strand
TCTCACCAGGTAAATCGATTACTGATATCAAAGATTTTATCCACCATGTGCTTCTGCCATATACAGAGGGTGGTTCGAGGCTATTGAATAAGAATTATCACGAAATTCCTATGATCATTTCTGGAGATTTTAATGTTAATTTCGCGAGGGAAGAATCTGTAGAGTTATTGAACTTTTTCAAAAACACACTCAATTTGGATATTGTTAATGATAGGAACACTAGCACGACTAGACACGGGACAACAATCGATGCAGTTTTTGCACGATTCATTAAGGATTTAAGTGCTCACGTATATATCTCGAACTTTAGTTACCATAACCCAATTATCACGACATTAGGAAATGATATTCATGAAATTGACAATGAAAATGGCACATGATTGGTAAATTGTCATTGTAATTTCTTTGTAATTTTTAATTGTAATATTGTTATTTATGTAATATTGTATACTTGTGAATAAATTGAAAATTTTTGGAACTATACATTAATCGAACGTCATTCATCTATAAGAAAATATTAGAAAAAGCAAATTCATGCTTCGTCGTTGAATTATTTAACCTCTAATTTTCAAACTAACCTAAGAGAGAAAATAGAGATGATGAAATGAAAATAGAGAGAGAGGAATACTAGAAGTTTCACTTCTGTCTTGCGTAGGCTTGACACACCCTTTTTTTTTTGTTTGTTTGGGCGCTCTCCCTCTGACCTTTGTCAGATAATTCTTTATTCGTTTATTCAACCTTTGCTGAATATTCTTATCTCTTTCCTTTTTTGTTTTCTCTTTTCCTCAAGACTGTCCTTTAGCTTAGTTTAGCACTTCCTCGCCTTCCCCCTTGTGTTCTTATTCTCTGAACCCAATTGAACCAAGCGAAGGAGGCGGTGCAAAATTAACGGTTTCGTTTCACATTTGTTTTTTTTTCTCTCTTCTTTTTGTTTTAAGCTCGATTCCCATTGATTGATCTTATCCAATTTTTATCGTGGTTATAATTAACTTTAACGACTTTAATTCCATTTAGTTTACCTCGTCGCCAATGTAACACCGCACCGTTTCCATTAATTTACACGCACAATTATGCTTTTTACAATGTTCTTTATTTCCACTCTCCTATCGCCACGAGTGCCAACTTAAAACTAAACTCGATACATATAAGAATAGAGAGAGAGTCATGGAGAAGAGAGCGTCGCTCTTGAAAGATACCAATGCTGGCTTAGCATCTCGCTGCCGGTTCCCACAAAATCTTTTCTTAATTTATAACGAAAGCACAAAAATAATTCTTCCTTATTATCTTTTTAATCATTCTATACATTTATTAATTCGGATCTATTCCCGCGACTCGACTCGTACGTTATTCGGAAGGCGCCCTCGGTGGGCATGAGGTCGGCTGTACGCATACAGCGGAATATATTAAATTAATTTTCTACAAATATAGAGCTGGAAAACGTCCCAAATATCTTTAAAAATAAACAAGAAAGAAGCCGAAGTTTACAAACCTTTCAGTTAAGTATAATTTTACACTATTATATGCAATATATCGGAAGGGCTGATCTTTATGAGAATTTCGATAATAAAACAATTTACTTCAAAATATATGTTGGAAAAAGCCCCAAACATTTTTAAATATACCAAAGCTGTGTCATTTCCGATTGTTCAATATTATCAATTGCAGCTATAGGATATAGTCAGCCGTGTCGCTGTTATTGTCGTCGCTGCTCCCCCGTCGTCCCTGCTCTTCTGTCGTCGCCGCTCCCTCGTCGTCGCTGCTCCCTCATCGTTGCTGCTCCTGTTGCTGCTTCCTTCGCTGATCCTGTCGCTGTTTCTCCTTTGCGGGTGCCGTGACCTTCGGTATCCTTGGCTCACTGGGAATGCCCTTTCGCCGTGGCCGGCACCTAATCCGTTTTAGCAGACCGGTAGGCTCACCTTCCAGGCATACGCCGGGCAGGATGCGCCGGGCAGGATGCGCTTAGACCAGGTTGGTAGACCAGACGTTTTGGCGTCGCTTCTCCTTTAACTCCAGGTGATACGCTGTGCATACGCCCCAGCACCTGGATCAGGATTCTATTGACTTTCCCGGGGTGTCCCTGCTTGGTTTCACTGTTGGGCTTGAGTTCCCGAGCTGGCTACTCCTCGCTTGGAATCTGTACCATATTTCTAACTGAAAAAACACCAAAATTATGGCATTTTCGATCAATCATTTATATGGCAGCTATAGGATATAGTCGACCGATCCCGGCCGTTCCGACTTATATACTACCTGCAAGGAAATGAAGGATGTGTGCTAACTTTTAACTCGATAGCTCTAAAACTGAGAGACTAGTTTGCGTAGAAACCGACAGGCAGACAGACAGACGGACATGCTCATATCGACTCAGGAGGTGATCCTGATCAAGAATATATATACTTTATAGGGTCGGAGATGTCTCCTTCACTGCGTTGCACACTTTTCACCACCAGGATCACCTACTGAGTTGATATGAGCATGTCCGTCTGTCTGTCTGTCTGTTTCTACGCAAACTAGTCTCTCAGTTTTAAAGCTATCGAGTTGAAACTTTGCACACATCCTTCTTTCCTTTGCTGGCAGTACATAAGTCGGAACGGCCGCGTTCGGTGATCGGATTGATCGGAAATGCAATAACTTTGGTGTCAAGTAAGAGGGTTGGGAGTTTCCACACATGTTATATTTGGCCAAAATATCTTATGTACAAAATTTCATAAGGATCGGCTGACTATATCCTATATCTGTCATAGAACTATCGGAATTGGCATAACTTTGTTGTTTTTTAAGTTAGAAGGATGGCTCTTGGTACAGATTCCATTTTTGAAAAAATAATCTGAATTGCCGAATTTCATAAGGATCGGCCGACTATATCCTATAGCTGCCATATAACTGATTGATCGGAAATGCTATAACTTCGTTGTTTTTCAAGTTAGAAGGATGAGAGTTTCAAAGGGGGTTCCTCTTTGGGCAAAATAATTCGATATGCCAAATTTCATAAGGATCGGTGAACTATATACGATCCGCTATATATCTAATAATTTAAGATGCGAAGAAACTTCGGCTCCGCCCGAAGTTAGCTTTCCTTTCTTGTTTTTTAATACTTTTGGAACGAAATATAGGATTTAGATGTTTTAGTTACCCATCGTATTCAATTTAATCGGAGTACAATCTGATTAAAGATTATGTGAAAATTTTTCTCCAATTTATTTTATCAAAAGTTTTTCAAATCAAATTTTATCCGAATTCTCCCAATCTAAATGTCTTAGGCAAATTTAATAGGGATAATGAAGTCCTAGAAAAATCGATTGTTTTATAAATTATTCAGATAGATGCACTTACAAAATTTTTTATTGTTCGGCTACGTTGTTAGGTTACTGCCTCGAGATCACTACGGCTTGCGGATTGTCATCTACGTCACTGGAGCTGAGTGAATTTACAAAAAATTTTACGTGTTGTAAAGAACATCGCACCATTCTTGACATAGTCTATACCCAAGATAAACTTTAGGAAATTATTTCTGTTTTTTTTTGTGTAAACTATTATCTTAAATTATTTTCACTTTGGTAAAATCTTGTGTATAGATACTCTCGATACTCTTTATAGAGACATTGCTGAGGGCATCGAATAGAGATTGTTGTACTACTCGCACTCATGTAACCTTTAACTATGGTTTTGACACCGAAACTATTCTATCACTGCAAACGGCATTGTTATTGGTAGGGGCATAGCTAAGTCTGGATCAAGAAAAGTCGTGAGCCACAAAATCCGCCGTGATTGAGGTGGGGTCTAACAAACAAAAAAGATTTATAACAATTGAAGTTGATAGTGAGCGTACTGCTCTGAAATATAGCTTAGATAACAAAATTTTCTGGGTCTTCAGATTAAAAACCGCAGCCGATGCCGAAAAGGTTTTGTAACAAACAAAAGAGGTCAAAATTGTTACACTAAACACCCAACCCAATCTCAGCGCTTGGCATGTATTCAATGGTTCGTCAGTCAACCCTACTTAGGGGTGCGAGGAGCTGAGTCTACCCTTGAAATAAACAATGAAAAGATGCATTGTGTGTATATTTGAGCATGATTAAAATTGCTTTCCTTTGTGATGCATAGTAAATGGGCGGGATGTGTGACCCTTTGCTAAGACATTTAGAGCATACAGCATGTATGTACATATGTAGACACAAAACATTTATGTACACACAATAATCCTTATAGGTTGAATGTCCAATTTTTAAACCCGGTACTTGTAACATGCATGAGTTTTTTGTATTACTGCTAAAATATGTAAAAGGGAAAAAAAAAGTTTTCGACTCCATTATGTATTAATACGTTATAAAAATATTTGTAATTAATAGTAGCTATTTGATTTTGCATAGTAAATAATTCATAGTGTATATCAAAGCTACATTTTTTTTCGCTCCAAAAATTTGAATGTTTTGAAAGAGATATTTGGAAACAATAAATATTAATCTAAAAGTTATAAATTGGTATCAAGTAGGAATTGGTTACAATAGTTTGACAGTATTATATATTTATATCATATTAATTTTTAAATAAAAAAATATATTTAATCGCGTGTGTCTTTGAAGATTATTTTTAAAAATAATACGAATTGATCATGCAAAATCGCATATAGATATTTATTTTTAAGATGTTAAGTTATTTATTTGATATTGATTAAACTAATATCACTGTGGACGGAAGTCCACGAGGTGACGACCTGCATGCCTTGGCGTGCGCGAGGAAACTCTATATATAGCCGAAGAATTAAAAATTTTCTGAAGGCAACCGATCTAAATGAATGATATACCAATCGAAAGGTATTGTTTCAATTAGATAATTTTTGTCGAAACATATTCCAAAGTTTTTTGGTTTGGGAGAAATTAGGGTGAAAGTAAAAAAATTTTTAATCACTAAAGTGGGGCTGGTGGACACATTTTAGTCCCCAGATAGAATATTTTTATATTTTCTAGAGCTAAATACGCGTCGATTGGTACCTCAATCGACCCGATCCGACATTTCATTCAGAAGTTATTCGAAAAATTCGATTTTTTCTTCTTCTTCAAAATGAAGCCAGTTTGCGTCGGTTTGTCGTAAAAATCCTGAAAAAAATTGGAAAATGTTTGTTATTATCATATGAGCAACTATTGTTCTACAACTTTTTGAAATACCTTAAGCTTACGTCAAAAAATTAATCGTTGTAAAACAACTTTTTTTTTAATTTTACAACGATCGGAATTGGCATAACTTTGGTGTTTTTTAAGTTAGAAAGATGGGACTTGGTACAGATTCTATTTTGGACAAAATAATCTGATTTGCCAAATTTCATAAGGATCGCCCGACTATATACGATCCACTATATATCTAATAATATAAGATGAGATAAGATAAGATAAGACCTAGCGGACTGCGACTCAACTGCAAGGGTATATCAACTTCGGCTCCGCCCGAAGTTAGCTTTCCTTTCTTGTTTTTTTATAATTTATTATATAGTGGAACTCTCATAAGGATAGGCCTCTCATCTGTTAATTTGTTAAAACAATTTGGTTTCCCACAACTACGAAACAATTTTGGTTTTTGAATACTTTTTTGGGCAAATTTTTAATTAAAATTTTTAAACTAACCAAATTCCAAAACCTTTGTAAATTAAAAATACGTATAACTTCAGAGCCACTGAAGCCATCGAAAAATTCTTTACGTCTTTGGAAAGGTTTTTAATTATTCCACCTTCTTGAATGTCAAAATCTATAGAGTTAAAAAAAAACAGTTTTGATGTTTATTCTTACAATTAAAGTATTGCTAACTGTGTGAATCGCCTGTCCAAAGGTTACTTCCATATATATATTTCTTCTATATATTATGCTTTCTGTTTTAAATAATTGAAGATCAATATATACAAAAAAACAACTGATATCATATAAAAAAACCTCTTGACGAGGTAAAGTACCGGTGACGAACCTGCATGCGAAACCCAAAATATCTGATATCAATTTTAGTGACGAAAATATGCTATATACACATACATACATTGTACAAAATTGCATATAAAAAATATTCTTGTTCGGCAAGGTCAAGAAAAACAAATAAAAAATCAGTCACGTGCGGAACAAGAATATTTTTTATATGCAGTTTTGTACACCTATAAAGTGATATATATGACCTATAAAAGTGATATCAGATGTTTTGGGTTCGTCACCGGTACTTTACCTCGTCAAGAGGTTTTTTATATGATATATGTATGTTTATATAATATATATGCGTAATATATGTAGTTATCATTATATCCTTGCAGAGGGTATTATAATTATGGTGAAAAGTGTGCAACGCAGCGAAGGAGACATTTCCGACCCTATAAAGTATATATATTCTTGATCAGGATCACCTCCTGAGTCGATATATGCATGTCCGTCTGTCTGTCTGTCCGTCTGTCTGTCGGTTTCTACGCAAACTAGTCATGGATTAAGGTTTAATACTTCGGCTATGAACAGTATTTTGCATACTGGCACATGTTAAGTACAAGGGTGTATTGTTGTCGTGTGATTATATGTAACAGAGAGATGGAATCGTTTCCGACCCCATAAAGTATATACATTCTATATTCTGATTAGCATCAACGGCCGAGTTGATACAGACATGTGTGTCTGTTTGGTTCTGAGATTATAAGAAATAGAACTATAAGATTTTGCACGAAGTTTCAGAAAACTATTTTGATGCCAAACTATTTAAATAGCTTATTTATATCTTGAAAACAAATTTCAGCATTTAGACTTTTTATTCTGTTTTCCTACTAGATTGTTCAAGTTGTTTCTTCAGTCAATTTTAACCATTAGCTTGTATTCCAAGCAGGTTTAATAAATTTATGTGTCTGGCCGTACTACTAGAACGTTGATAATAAGTAAAATTAAAACTACTTGGTAACTAAGCTTTTTTTTTAAATTTCTTTTCTGCTGAGACCACAATA
The DNA here is from genome assembly GCA_021223865.1 of Drosophila pandora. Lineage (NCBI taxonomy): Eukaryota > Metazoa > Arthropoda > Insecta > Diptera > Drosophilidae > Drosophila > Drosophila pandora. Next base: position 158,193 of record JAJJHT010014639.1, on the reverse strand, counting down.
ACAAGATTTGGTATAAAGACTTAATACATATAATAGCAATTTTGCAAATTAAATAATTAAACTTAAATCTGCCTTTAAAGTCGCTATTTTATTAAGCTATTTTATTGTGAACATTTTGATATTTATTTATAAGAATATTAACAAACAAATCAATAATTATTTGATTCCACTTTTGAATCCTGGTTGACCTTTTTCTGGTTGACCGTCATATCTAACATGAATAAAACATGAAATCATGTTTAAAATGCTGAGGTTTTTACATATGGTATAAAAGAACACCCAAACTAAATATTTTTATAGATTTGGAATATATAACGATAAGATATATTATCTAATGATTATCTGAAACAGAAACAATAATTGTACAATTCACACTGAACAAAAAAATTATTGTACACAGGTCTCCTGCAGACTTAGTAGGATGTTCCAAAATGTACCCCTCCAATTTTTATGAGGAGTTGTTCCAAATGTCTTCCAGATTTAGAGTCTGAAAACCGTTAAATCGTACCTAATCCGCTTTTCAAGAAATCGTATTTTAAGGCTTTTAAAAATTTTTGAAAAATGAATAACCCAGTCCGAAATTATTTTTTTAGAAGGATTTTGGTGATTCTAAATCTGAACTCAGAATTGCTGCATCACTTTAGGTTTGCAAGATATTCTAACCTAAAAGTAAAAAAAAAAAAGGTTTTTTGGTTATATTCGGGCGCATATCCATTTTTTTCGTATTTATACGTATATATATGATTTTCAAATTATGATCAATTATACATATTATTTACCACATTCAGCATTACCCAGAGCCACCGACGTGAACGTAGTGGTTAATTATTTTGTTTTTTTTATACCCTTGCAGAGGGTATTATAATTTTGGTCAAAAGTGTGCAACGCAGTGAAGGAGACATCTCCGACCCAATAAAGTATATATATTCTTGATCAGGATCACCTCCTGAGTCGATATGAGCATGTCCGTCTGTCCGTCTGTCCGTCTGTCTGTCTGTCTGTTTCTACGCAAACTAGTCTCTCAGTTTTGGAGCTATCGAGTTGAAACTTTGCACACACCCTTCTTTCCTTTGCAGGCAGTATATAAGTCGGAACGGCCGGGATCGGTCGACTATATCCTATAGCTGCCATATAACTGATTGATCGGAAATGCCATAACTTTGGTGTTTTTTAAGTTGGAGGGTTGAGACTTTCCACACATGTTATATTTGACCAAAATATCTTGTGTACAAAATTTCATAAGGATCGGCCGACTATATCCTATAGCTGTCATAGAACGATCGAAATTGGCATAACTTTGTTGTTTTTTAAGTTAGAAAGATGGGATTTGGTACAGATTCTATTTTGGGAAAAACAATCTGATTTGTCGAATTTCATATGGATCGGCCAACTATATCCTATAGCTGTCATGTAACTGATTGATCGGAAATGCTATAACTTCGTTGTTTTTCAAGTTAGAAGCATGGGAGTTTCAATGGATTCCTCTTTTGGCAAAATAATTCGATATGCCAAATTTCATAAGGATCGGCCGACTATATACGATCCGCTATATATCTAATAATATAAGATGCGTGGCGCCACCTAGCGGACTGCGACTCAACTGCAAGGGTATATCAACTTCGGCTCCGCCGAAGTTAGCTTTTCTTTCTTGTTTTTTTTTAAGTGTGTTTTTTATATTTTTTTTGGTTTAATTTTTTTGTTTTTTTAAATGGTTGTCTTCTTTTATTGGCTTGCAATGTAAGTGCGAATTCAAGTAATATTCAGTTTAAATATGAAGCGATGAAAACTCTACAGCTGCCTTGTGAAGGTTAGATCCATACGATTCACTTTGAACAGAATTGACTTTATACCTTTGATCAATTGATAAAAAATTCGCGGAGAAGAGATTCTCCACATTGTTCCGACCAATCTCCCAGTCTTTTTCCGTGTTCTGTTAAATGCATTGTTCAATGTCTGATCTCAGAACATTTATTTTTAAGGTTTTAGAAATGTCTTCTATTATAATTAGAGCATCAAGTGATTTGCTCAACTTTTCCAAATTAGTTTTTTATCCTTTTCCTACTTTACCGCATGTGAAACCAAGATCAACTACTTGATTCATAGCTTTGAAAGCGTTTATTAAAGGCACCATACTGAGAGATCCAACATCTTTGTAAATTTTGCGATCCATGATCTTGTCCGCCTCTTTTAGGAGTTTTCCACAGGCACTCAAAATAATCACCATAATAATTTTTCGAAATCAGATTCAATTTTTGGGGCCATATCAACGCATTATCTCTTCCCAAAAGAGGTACTAAACCCTTCCAAAAAATATGATTGACAAATCCCATGAGAATATGCAATTCTGGAATAATGCATTTTTCTATTATGGCTGTACTATCATATGCAATTAATAAGGGGGGATTGACAGTACTATGACATTGTTTAGTATATTTTAGATTTTTTCCGCACAGTTAAAATTTTTTAAAATTTTCTTTTAAGTCTCTATATTTTTTTAATTTCAAAACATTGTTTTTCTCCAAACTCTCGACATTAGAACTACAGCTTGGATCGCAGTCATCGTTTTCTTTTTGTACGATACAATTTTTGAGATCATTGAGTAAAATAAAACAGTATTGACAAGGATACATGGCTGATACTGTCTGCTGTCCGTTTATAATAAGCAACAATTTGAAATCGCTGACAAATTTGAGGGAAATGTCGTTTATCTAGGTTAATCAAACAGGAGTTTTACGTTATCATAAGTTTCTTTAATGTTGGGTACAATGCACAACAGGACAACACGTTTAACGCTCGTTAACTTAGCTCTTTTTCCAAGAGTGCCACCCTCGTATCATGCTTTGAAAAAAAAACCATTTAATTCGCGGGGAAATAATTGCGACTACAACAAGACTTACCGAAAAACGTTTAATTACGCGAATTTACAGGTCTGAAATATGTTTCTTTTTAACTGCATTTATTTATATATACGTACCATGGAGAGGAATTTGCTGCTTTCTGCTTGCGTTGCATTGCACTTTTAGGTTAGAATATCTTGCAAACCTAAAGTGATGCACAAATTCTGGGTTTAGATTTGGAATAAGCGCAACTCCTTCTAAAAAAATAATTTCAGGTCTGGGTTTTTCAAAAAAAAATTTTTTCGAAAATTTTTAAAAGCCCTAAAATACGATTTCTTGAAAAGCGGTTAAGGTATGATTTAACGGTTTTCACATTCTAAATCTGGAAGTCATTTGGAACAACTCCTCATAAAAATTGGAGCGGTACATTTGGGAAAATCCTACTAAGTCTTCAGGAGACCTGTGTGTAGATATATATATTTGCAGCAGTAGAAACACGCGTTTCGTATTATTATCCGGATACGGAAATATAATTTTAAATAACTGCGTACCATCACGAAGGAGGTGTTTTCGCCATCAACATTTCTCAAAGGGACGATAGAACTAATTCGTCCACGACCTTAGTCCTTAATCAGTGGCAATAGTAATGGTAAAATGAGCGTGTGCACGGGAAATTAACAAAGGAGCGTGCAGAATCTGATTCGTAATATTTGCTTAAAAGGAACAATTCTTCCCCTTTAAGTAATTGCATTGAATATATATATACATAATATGTAGGTAGGCTGTATACTTATATATATGTATATATAACTTATTTAATTGAAGCAAAAGATATGTACAATTATTTAAATAGAAAAAACTTATAAGTTTATAATTTTAAATGAACCTTAAATTTTAAATATTTGTTCTGTATTTACAAAATTAAAATGTATTTTTTATATTAAATAACTACAGCTATTAAGCTTCGAGTGATTGTATAGTATTAGGTCTCCTTGATATCAACCGGCAAAGTGACCAACTGGGGCGCGCGTTTAAATCTGTACTTACTGCACTTCGTATCCAGCCGCGAGAACGGTGAGGGTGTGGTGGTGGATGGAGTTGCTGTTTTTGAATACCCCTGACGTTTTACATCATCATTGGCACACGGCCTTCATCCTCTTTTATAATCGATGTTACAGCTCTCGTTCAGTTAACGATTTCGTCTATTCACCGCCTGCTGCTGCCAGCAAGCTCAAAAGGCCGCCTTGAACAGCCGTTCGCCACGTGCCGCTGACAAACTGCTTAAACACGCCATAGATGAATTCAAATATGGTCTGGTTTCTGTTGCTGCCGACAGCGGCTGAAGCATTCCCTGCCTTTGCGCTCGAGAAATTACACACTTTGCGGCGTTTTGCGCTTTTAACAATTTTATTGTTATAGAACGTTTGTCGCTAGGTTGCCAATTACCAAGTGTTAGACTAGTCGAAAACTGATTGGTTCTAATGGAATTCAGACGCAATGTCTTATGATTTTGTTAGATAAAGACAAAATCAAGATTTTTATTATGAATGAAAAAAAGAGGTGTTTTACTTGTTATAAAAATGAAAAATACGTTAATAAATTTTATTGTATGTATATGTACAGACTGTTGGGCATATGACGACATACGACGGAGCCACATATTTGATTCTTGCATTCATATATAAGTGTATACATATATAAATATGTGCTTACGGTCCTTAATGTATAAGTATATGAATTAGCATAAGCACATGTGAACATGCAATGTACAATTGCAACGTACAATACAGGTAAGATTTGATTATAGGTAAGCCATCCAAGATAAGCCTTCGTGTGGATTTACATTGAGGATATGATGAATAATCTAAAAAATCCACACTTCTTTTTCACGATAATAAACGATACCAGTGGTTAATTGGTTTAATCAATACGTTCAAACAGTTACAATTTTTACCAACCTTCTCAACATTGGACATTGAAATATTGTATGTAGCTATAGATGGCAATAATAATAAATTATAATTTAATAATTTATATATTACAATATAACAATAATATAATACATATTGGCATTAGCCGGGTCGGCTATAGTCGACTTTGCCGAGTATAACCTTTCAAAAAATAGATTCTCGTAGATAGTAGCAAAATATTTTTATTTTGTAACATTCCATTTTTTGGAGGAGAAAGGGGGTGTGCCAAAATTTTGACACAAACTTAATCTACGTGGGTATTATTTTATATTCCAATACTGTTTATGCATGCACAAATTCGCCCGACCGGATCTATGGAAAGCAAGCCAGGAACATGCCCGTGTCGAATAAAAAAAAATAGATCCAGGACAAATTCAAATAGCTTCAAAATATCAGAAAAAATTTTTTTCATAGAAAGAAATAGTCGGACGGACATATCTTGAATTTGTTTCATTTTTTTCGATTTAAATGTTGATCATCTCAGCCTTTTGAAATGTTATAGTATAAACTATATAACCTAATTAGACCTATAAATCTTTATTGTAAAGAAAACTTTTTTATAATAAAATATTTTTGAAAGAATATTGTACACCTGAAAACATTTAAATTTGTATACAAATTAAAGTTTAAAGTAAAATTTTTAGAATCAAAACAATTTGGAAATACAAAAATATCGAATCGAGTTTTAATTCTTAATATTGGCTTCTGGTTTGCCATTTTCCTATCGTACCTCTACGGTAACTATAGAAAACCACTTAAACCAAATGTAAAGTCTCCCATGTTAAATTGTGAATCCAAAAAATAAGTGGATTGTAAATATGCAAATTATAATTATAAATATGCTAAAATATGCAAATTGGAAAATTAAATTTGTGTACTTTGAAAGGAATCAAAACAAAACAAGAAAAGAAAGCTAACTTCGGGCGGAGCCGAAGTAAATATACCCTTGCAGTTAAGGCTGTTCTATTTCCGATATATGGCGTCCATAGGATATAGTCGGCCGATCCTTATAAAATTTAAAACTTTGGCTTAAAAAACACGAAAGTTATGGCATTTCCGATCAATCAGTTATATGGGTGCTATAAGATATAGTCGTCTGATCCCGGCCGTTCCGACTTATATACTACCTGCAAGGGAAAGAAGGATGTGTGCAAAGTTTCAACTCGATAGCTTTAAAACTGAGAGACTTATTTGCGTAGAATTCGACAGACAGACGCAGAGACGGGCATGCTTATATCGACTCAGGAGGTGAATCTGATCAATAATTATATATATATATTATATACTTTATATATATTATACTTTATAGGGTCGGAGATTCCTCCTTCATTGCGTTGCACACTGTGGACGGCAGTCCACGAGGTGACGATCTGCAAGCCTTGGCGTGCGCGAGGAGACTCTATATATAGCCGAAGATTTACAAATTTTCTGTAGGCAACCGATCTAAATTAATTATATACCAATCGAAAGGTATTGTTTCAATTAGATAATTGTTGTCCAAACATATTCCAAAAGCTATTTGGTTTGGGAGAAATTGGGGAGAAAGAAAAAAAATTTGGAATCATTAAAGTGGGGCTGGCGGACATTCTATAGTCCGCAGATAGAATATTTTTATATATTCCCATGCTAATGCTAAATACGCGTCGATTGGTACCTCAATCGATCCGACATTTCTTTCAGAAGTTATTCAAAAAATCTATTTTTTTTCTTCTGTTTGTCTGGTTGTCTGTTTGCACTATTTTTTTCTTGCCAATCCTGAAAAAGATTGGAGATGTTTGTTACTATCATATGAGCAATAATTGTTCTACAACTTTTTGAAAATACCTTAAGCTTACGTCAAAAAATTAATAAAACGTTGGTAATATAAAAATTCATAACTTTATAATTAAGAAATATATTATACAGATATTAAACTTTACACCGTTGAAAAAGTTTTTTGAGACCAAATGTCTTTATAGTACACAAAAAATAATACACTGAAATTTTTTTTTAAATTTGCTCATATGATCTTATTTATATTGCACGTGGAGAAAGCTTTTGAGATGACGCAACTTTTGATATAATATATCGCTTATATCTGGCAAAATTCGTTAACAGCACCCTGTGAAGCTTACAGTTACTCACACATGTGTGTGTATTTGATTAGCAACTTTGCTTTTTGGAGTCTGCATATGTTTGGGCGATACCCTACAAAATATGTATCATATCTTTTCAGCTTTTAGTTTATTTATTTAAAAATCAAATCCAAATAAAACAAAAAAGCAAAGCTAACTTTGGGCGGAGCCGACTCTTGCAGTTAAGGTTGTGCCATTTCCGATCGTTTAGTTATATGGCGGCTATAGGATATAGTCGGCCGATCCTTATGAAATTTGGCAGAATAGATAAGATTGCCCAAAATGGAATCCGTAGAAAGTCCCATCATTCTAGCTTAAAAGACACCAAAGCTATGCCAATTCTGATCGTTTAGTTATATGGCCGTTATAGGATATAGTCGGTAGATCCTTATCAAATTTGGCAAATCAGATTATTTTGTCCAAAATAGAATCTGTACCAAGTCCCATCTTTTTAACTTAAAAAACACCAAAGTTATGCCAATTCCGATCGTTCTATGACAGCTATAGGATCATATAACTCAACCCTCTAACTTAAAAAACACCAAAGTTATGGCATTTCCGACTTAAGGAAAGAAGGGTGTGTGCAAAGTTTCAACTCGATAGCTTTAAAACTGAGAGACTAGTTTGCGTAGAAACCGACAGACAGACGGACAGACAGACATGCTTATACCGACTCAGGAGGTGATCCTGATCAAGAATGTATATACTTTATAGAGTCGGAGATGTCTCCTTCACTGCGTTGCACATTTTTTACCAAAATCATAATACCCTCTGCAAGAGTATAATCATTTTCGAAAGAACATTTGACACCTGAAAAAATTAAAATTTGTATAAAAATTAAAGTTTAAAGTAAAATTTTTAGAATCAAAACAATTCGGAAATACAAAAAAAAATCGAATCGAGTTTTAACTCTTAATATTGGCTTCTGCTTTCCCATTTTCCTATCGTAGCTCTACGGCAACTATAGAAAACCACTTAAACCAAATGTGAAGTCTCCCATGTTAAATTGTGAATCCATAAAATATGCAAATTGGAAAATTAAATTTGGGTACTTTAAAAGGAATCGAAACAAAAATATCAAAGTTGCTGGTAATCAGTTCTCTATATATTATATATATTCTATTTCTAAATAATAAATTCAAAATCTAAATTAATTATTTTGGTATAAACCCGTAAGAAACAAATAAAAACAACGTTCATGTCTTTTAAATGATAATCTCACTATGCTGTAAAAATTGTTTGACATGTCTAAATTTAGTTCCAGCTTAAATAAGCATATCGAGGACAAAAGCGAAAAGAAAAGGCAGATCAGCTGTTACTTTTCACAATGCGGTTGCTTTGACTCCAAAATTAATGACACAAATGACATGCGGAAAGTGATGCTGTCAACAACACTTGTTGGATTGGATTAAAGAAACAATACGATAACAAAGGAGTGCAAAATGGAAACGGTATATTTAATAAAACCCCACCAAATACACAAAAGCTAGACTTATTTATTCTGTCTTTTGAGACTTAATACATGTATTTTTTAAATTATCAATGATTTACACACTATTTAATGAAAAACTTATTTAATGAGGTGTTATACATACATAAATATTCCGACTTATATACTGCCTGCAAGGAAAAGAACAATATGTGCAAAGTGTTAACTCGATAGCTTTAAAACTGAGAGACTAGTTTGCGTAGAAACCGACAGACAGACGGACAGACAGACAGACGGACATGTTTATATAGACGCAGGAAGTGATCCTGATCAAGAATATATATACTTTATAGGGTCGGAGATGTCTCCTTCACTGCGTTGCACACTTTTGACCAAAATTATAATACCCTCTGCAAGTGTATAATAATATGGAAAGAAGTCCCAAGCTATTATATTCAAAACATCAAGAAAATGTTATTTCCGATCGTTTGTAGATAACTCGTAGCTAAACTTCGATCCCTACGATTTTCTTTCTTGTTTTATTATACCCTTGCAGAGGGTATTAAATTTTGGTCAAAAGTGTGTAACGCAGTGAAGGAGACATCTCAGACCCTTTAAAGTGTAAGTACCCTTTAAAGTATTAAGAAGTACACACAACCTTCTTTTATTTGAAGGCAGTATATAAGTCGGAACGGGCGGGATCGGTGGACTATATCCTATATCGACTATTTTTCATAACTGGAAATCGGATAATCGGAAATGCCATAAGTTTGGTAGTTTTTTAAGTTAGAGGGTTGAGACTTTCCACAAATGTTATAATTGGCCAAAATATCTTATCTACAAAATTTCATAAGGCCGACTATATGCTATAGCTGTCGTATAACTTTGGCGTTTTTAAAGCTAGTATGATATTGGGCAATCGAATCCGATTTGCCAAATTTCATAAGGATCGGCCGACTATATCCTATAGCGGCCATATAACTGAACGATCGGAAATGGCACAACCTTGATGAGATGCTTGGGGCTGTCTCCAACATTATTTGTAGAAAACTGATTTGATGGTGAAACTTTCATAAGAATCAACTATATACGGTCCGATATATATATATAATAATAATATAAGCTGCTACCTAACTGAAAGGGTATGTCAACTTCGGCTCCGCCCGAAGTTAGCTTTCCTTTTTTGTTTTTTAATTCGGATGAATCTACTGCGACATTCTGTCATCGCAGACCCTGCACCTGCTATTTGGGTATATATCACAATGAAACGATTACAACTGTTAAAATTGACGAAGAAGTTGGAACCCTATCCATCACAAAAGATAAATATCAACTTGATAGGTTTGGTTGTCAAAATAGTCAAAAAATGGGAGAACTAATGTAAAGGAAATACATTATTGATGGAGTCATATTTTACTTAACATAGCCAGGTATAAACAAAAACGATGCTTCATTTAAAAATATTTAAAACTTATAAAAGGGGACTGCAAATAATGATTATTTCATGATTGTAGCCTTAAGGGTATTATAATTTTGGCCAAAAGTGTGCAACACAGTGAAGGTGACATCTCTGACAAAGTATATAAATTCTTGATCAGGATTACCTCCTGAGTCGATATAAGCATGTCACTCTGGCCGTCGGAGCGTCTGACCAAACGCGACTCTCAGTTTTAAATTATCGACTACAAACTTTGCAAACATCCTTTTTTCCGTTATACAGTGCTATATGTCACTGTATAAGACTCAGTCAGAACCGCGGAGATCTGATATAGATACTATTTTGCTGGATTATGGCACACATATCCCTGTACTAATTTGATATTAAAATCTTAATTGCGACGCGAAAATGAGTCGATTTAATAATTTAGCTTTTCCATTGAATAATCAACATCCGTTACTATAATTTAAATTTTATCTTAGTTTTGAACGAATAGCAAATTAAATTATTGTATAACAAATGTCTCTGCAATTTTTGTGAATTCAAAACCATTGAGATGAAATAATGAAAATCCCAAAAAACAATCAAAGGGACACCCCTACCCAGCATTCAACCCCGCTTCATCTATCTCCTTGTCGTCCTTTATGCAGTCAACATCCCTAGAGCTACAAACGTATTTTGATTCTACCCCTGATCCTGACCCTTTTTTGTGTGTTGACTTGGGCTGGGGTATCTTCAGTGGACGCGTGCGTGATTGCTGGTGAGCCACACACATTTGTGTCACTTCAACATCAATATCAAAAATGGGCGTGTCTATACTGATGAAGTTAAATTAGTAAGCTCAATGTTATTTACTAGTCTATTTAAGATTTTCCCAACCGTCTGACAATTTCCGTTATGTACTTAGGTTTCTCATAACATTTTTATTTTTTATTTTTAAAGGCTTTTTCAATGCATACACTAATTTTAAACAAAATGTACTTGGACCGAAGATGTTCAATGATACAAACACATGAAGGTATATGTATATATGTACACATAGTGCAATTCTATATTTATACCCTTGCAGAGGGTATTATAATTTTGGTCGAAAGTGTGCAACGCAGTAAAGGAGAAATCTCCGACCCCATAAAGATATATTCTTGATAGGGATCACCTCCGTAGTCGATATGAGCCACTGTCCGTCTGTCTGTTTCTACGCAAAGTAGTCTCTCAGTTTTAAAACAAGCGACTTATCGCACACATCCTTCTTTTGTTTGCAAGCAATATATAAGTCGGAACGGAAAAATGGGACTTGTAACAGATTCCATTTTGGGCAACTTAATCCGATCTGCCGATCGGCGGACTATATCCTATAGATGCCATGTTACTGAATGATCGAAAATGGCATAACCTTGCTATTTTTAAAGATTCTTGGGCCTGTTTCCAAAACTTTTATTAGAAATTTGATTTATTGGTGAAATTCTGATAAGGATCGGCCGATTCGATGAATATATTAAGCTGCTACCTAACTGCAAGGGTATATCAACTTCGGCTCCGCCCGAAGTTAGCTTTCCTTTCTTCTTTTATATTCTTGCAGAGGGTATTGTAGTTTTGGACAAATGTGTGCAAATCAGTGAAGAAGACATCTCTGACTCTATAAAGTATATAAAGTGTATGTACATCACTCGGTCACAATCGCCTCCTGAGACGATATTATCTCAGTTTCAAAGTTTGGCTACAAGCTTTGTAGGCAGTATTTAATTCAGGCATATCCGGCATATAACTGAATGATTGGAAATGTTGTTAAAAATAGAATCTTGGGACTATTTTTAACAATAAAATTTAATTAGTCTGATATTGATAGATCGGCTGACAAATATATTTATTATTATTGTATTCAACTAACCCTTGTTTTTATTTTTCGTCGAAATTTTGTTTGAAATTCTTTCTTTAATTATAATTATTTCTTTAAAATGATTTTTTTACATATTAAGGACAACAATAAACATAAAATAAATTAAATAATTTACGAAACAAAGTGATGCGCCCTAGCTTAACGGATCCACACGACGACAATTGCAGTGACGACTCAGCGGTGGATGGTCGTCGTAGTCATCAGGGGCTGAAGCTGAACCACGAATCGTTTGGATTGAAGTCAGTACAGACACTTCAATGAGCAATTATCTACTCAACTGGAAAAGAAAAAGGGAAGCTTTAGGAACACTACCAAACAAAAAGTTCCACCTAAATTTGTGGGCTCTGAACCCTAGCTTTACCAATTGGTTTTAGTATTACGAAAAGCATTGCTCCTTCTTATGCTGTTTCCAACATACGTAACATCCACGTTTTAGTATTCGAACATACTCAGAACAAGGGGCGGGCGACAGTTCAACTTCGTATTTTAGCACATTATTCAGATTGGTATTTTAGCCGGAACAATTCATTAAAATGCTAAAAGCATTTTTGTACCTCTAGGATATTATTTAATTTGGAACCCATAAGTGAGTATAAATGAACGGTCAGAAAAAACTTGCATAATAATAAAGATAGATTATTCTAAAAACAAGAAAGGAAAGCTAACTTCGGGCGAAGATTCAGTTGATATAGGTTCCAGTTAGGTAGCAGCTTATATTATTATATTTATATCGGATCGTATATAGTTGACCGATCCTTATGAGAATTTCACTACCGAATCAATTTTCTCATAAAAAATGTTGGAAACAGCTCCAATCATATTTAAATAGCAAGGATATAGTCGGCTGATCCTTATAAATTTAGGCAGATCGGTTAAGATTGCTCAAAATGGAATGCGTAGAAAGTCCCATCATTCTGGCTTAAAACCCGCAAAAGTTATGCCAATTCCGGTCGTTCAGTCCTTATAAGTTTTTGCAAATCGGATTACTTTGCCCAAAATGGAATCTGTACCAAGTCCCATCTTTCTTACTTAAAAAACACATTTTTGCATTTCCGATCAATCAGTTATATGGCAGCTATAGGACATTGTTGACCAATCCCGGCCATTCGAACTTATAAACAACGTATGTAACGCCTCAAATGATCACCTCCTGAGTCGATATGAGCATGTCTGTCTGTTTCTAATATCTATATCTATAGATATCTCGGATATCTATAGATCGGCCGACTATATAATATAATCTAATCCAATCTGCCAAATATCATACGGATCGGCCGACTATATCTTAAAGCTGCCATATATCTTAACGTTCGGAAATGGCACATCATCGCTATTTTTAAAGCTGCTTGGAGCTGTTATCATCAATTGATTTGATGGTGAAATTCTGATATGGATCGGCCATCTATATACGATCCGATATATATATAATAATATAAGCTGCTACCTAACTTCAAGGGTATATGAACTACGGCTTCGCCGGAAGTTAGCTTTCCTCTCTTGTTATCTTTAAAATCACCAAAATATGGCATTTCATATTGTTCAGTCATAAGGTACCTCAATTTGCACAAAAATTGATATTTGTGCAAAACTTTTTTTTGATATAACGGTTATTCGAATAACTATATTAATCTTTCGAGTATACAGTTTTTTTTGTCGTATGCATTGACATGCGGTTCTATGAATTTATTTCTTATCTGCTTTTAATCTATGGTCCCTTTAGAATTTTAAGAAGACAAAGTCATGCGTTCAATAGAAAGTTGATATTTGTGCAAAGTTCTGCATTTGGATTTTAAGCTCGACACGTCAATTGACCTCCAGCAAAAAGAGATTTATTTTAAGAAATCGTTCATTTCTTAATACAAAAAGTTTATATTGTTGCCATTTATTATTTATTTTCTGAGATTTATAACATTTTTGATTAAAAATGCCGCGTGCACCCGAATTTAGTGAAAAGGAGAAGACTCAAATTGAAACAATGGTTGAGTGTGGAGTTAAAGTTGGCGAAATCGCCAAAAGAATTAATAGGCATCGCAATAAAATTGGAATTTTTTTAAAAAACCCAGAGAAATATGCGCAATCGAACCGCAAGGAAGCTGTTTCGAAAATAAACGTGCGCACTAAACGGCACATTTGAGCCTTGGCAACAGCTAAGGCATTGAGTTGTGCACAAATAAAAGCAGAATTGCAATTGCCAATAAGCAGGCAAACAGTGCAACAGATTTGCAAAAAAGATTTAAACCTGCAGTATGGTGCAAAGGTGCACAAACCAAAGCTCTTATCAAGACATAAGAAGGCCAGGCTTGCCTTTTATGAAAAATATAAGTTTTGGACAAATGAATTTGAAAAAGTGATTTTTAGCGATGAGAAAAAGTTTAATTTGGACGGCCCAGATGGTAACCAAAAGTATTGGAGGGATCCTAGGCATCCAAGACAGACTTGCCATAAGCGAAACCACGGTGGTGGCTTATGGCCTGGGCCGCTTTTATTGCAAAAGGAAAGTCCCCTATATGCTTTGTACCAGGACGGATAAATGCGCAAATGTATACGGCTCTCCTAGAAAGTGAACTTTTACCATTTGCAGAAGAGTTTCATGGCGAGGACTGGGTATTTTAACAGGATAACGCTCCTATACACGTTGCGAGGTATACGATGTCGTTCCTGGAATCAAAAAATATACCCTTACTGCAGTGGCCAGCAATAAGTCCGGACTTGAACCCAATTGAGAACCTTTGGGGCATCGTGTCAGCAAAAGTCTACAAGAGTGGAAGACAGTTTGAGTCATTGAAAGGCTTGAAGGAAGCCATTGTTAAAGAACTGGATGCTATCGACACAAACACGCTCCAAAACTCGGTAAACTCAATGCCCCAACGTTTGGAATTGGTCGTACAAGAAAACGGAGGTTCTATACCATATTAAAATAATAATCTTAAGTGATTTTGTTAAAAAATATTATTTAGTTCCTTGACATTTTGCACTTTTTCAATTTTGCCCAAAAATCAACTTTCGCTGAAGAATTTTTTCAATAAAATTATTTATGTATTAAACATTTTACAATTTAAAAAAAATCATGTTTATCATATTTCAATACCAACTACCTATTTAAAAAAAATATTGATAAAAAATCCGCCAAGAAAAATTAAAAAATAAACCAACAAAATATGATGCACAAATATCAATTTTACTGAGGTAGCTGTAGCATTTTTCTATATTCATTTGGGTATAAATGGTCTGGTATTGAAGGCCAACTAAACTCAAAATTTGAGATACAACAATCGCACATTTATATCAATTTCATTTCCGCCGGATATTAACTTTCTTTTCTTGTTCTATGATTTGTCTAAATTTAAAAATTGGATAGAGTCTGGTTTCAGTTCCTGAGATACTATGTGCTAGCGATAAGCCCGGATCTAAGCCGAATAGGGCTTAGAAAAAAGTTTAGGAGAATGGCTGCCAGCTTGATACGATAAATGACCCCAAAAAGGCATTAATCCTGAAATGGGACTAAATTGATGATGCAACTCTGCAAAATGTATCAAATTCATTGCCCAACTGAACAAATAAAATTATTAAAAAAAAAAATTAAAAAAAAAAAAAATTCAAATAGTATTTTGAGTGTTACGGAAACAATATTGTTATTTTCTTTTTAATATATGTATATTGAAAGAATAAATGTATTTAAAATAGAATACAAAATTGTATCTTTGCTATAACTTGATTTTATTTAATTAGTTTCAACGCATTGTAGTAGTTGTTAAAAAAATTTCAAAAGTCTGAGAAATGGATCTTCGTGGGTATTTCAATAGTTAAAGTAAAAAATAGATTCTCCGACTTTGAAATATTTAGTCTCCGAAATACACTCGATACAACGTACATACAGGCGGAAAGACGGGCATAACCAAAACAACTGGGATGTCATACATACATGGAACAATTCATGGACGGATACGAATTAAACAGGAAGTCCCATAAAAAGCTTTTTACGCCCATGGTTAAAGTAATTATTTAGGAGTTTTAATTTTTATAGCCTTGCAGAGGGTATTATAATTTTGGTCAAAAGTGTGCAACGCAGTGAAGGAGACATCTCCGACCCTATAAAGTATATACATATATTCTTCATCAGGATCACCTCCTGAGTCGATATAAGCATGTACGTCTGTCTGTTTCTACGCAAAACTCTACAGTTTTAAAGCTATCGAGCTTTAAACTTTGCACACATCCTTCTTTTGTATGCAGGCAGTATATTAGTCGGAACGGCCTGGATCGGTCCTGCCATATAAGTGATTGATCGGGAATGCAATAACTTTGGTGTTTTTTAAGTTAGAGGGTTGGGACTTTCCACACATGTTATATTTGGTCAAAATATCTTATCTTAATATCTTATACAAAATTGCATAAGGATCGGCCGACTATATCCTATATCTGTCATAGAACGATCGGAATTGGCATAACTTTGTTGTTTTTTTTGTAAGGATGGGACTTGATACAGATTCCATTTCTGAAAAAATAATCTGAATTCTGATTTCATAAGGATCGGCCGACTATATCCTATAGCTGCCATATAACTGAACGATCGGAATTAGCATAACTTTGGTGTCTTTTAAGCTAGAATGGTGGGACTTTCTACGGATTCCATTTTGGGTAATCTTTCTTTGTTCTGCCAAATTTCATCATCGACTATATCCTATAGCGGCCATATGACTGAACGATCGGAAATGGCTCCGCCCGAAGTTACCTTTGCTTTCTTGTTTTTCAGTCTCTTAATTTTGTAAAATGCACACCCTGGATAATAAAAGAAATTCACAATTCTTCACACATTCCAGGAAAATCAGATTCGTCACCTTTACAATGCTCCATGAAATTTTTGACACACGCAGTAGGAATGACAAAACTCTGTTCCGAAATATACTCTTTTGAAGAATCCAACCGACTGGATGCCGGCACTATAATAATGGAAAACGACTGCGGTGGAAAGGGGTGTTCGTTGGTCCGTGTGAGTTCAAAAATCCCAAAAACGTGTCGGGCAGCATGTTGAGTGCGAGTAAGCTTATTGCCAGAATTTTGAGGGTGGTTGTAAGAACCTGCGTACTTATGCTTGGTGGTGGGAACCGGCTGCTGCAAGTATGAAAAGTTCAGGCGTAATAAAAAAATAAAAATATAACCATACATAAGCTTTATTATGAAACTTATTAAAATGAATAGTACTCAATTTTTCTTATATACTAGACTAATTATACTTTTCTTATATGTGTTGTCAGAAGACACTCCACTTTTTTAATAAAAATAATGTAAACGTTAATATATATTGTATATATATATTTATATTTGAGTTATTTTTAATTTATAATTATAAAATTATGTAATCATAATTTCTAAGTTAGATAATATTGATTTAAACATTTTTTTTGCTTGTATTTGTTTGAAAATTGTTGTTTGTCTCCACATCTTAAACAAATAAGCATATTTATGTGAATATGGATTCTCAGACGGATATACATATGCATGTTTTTATGTGTAAGGCGTTTTATGTGCATATCTAAATCTATATGAGACGTGGGGCTCATAAAGTTAAAGTTTTCTTCATTTTATTAACCAACCAACGAACTCTTTTTAAAGCGTTTGAACAGAATGGGGAGGAGTTTTTCCGTATAACACACTATAGCCATCTCTTTTCTGCCTAGTGCTCATTCGTCATGGGCTGCGCCTGGCGTTGTTCTTATATTTTTTTTTAGCAGTTACTGTCATCTCTTTTTAATACATAAATAAGGTACCCAGACTTGATAGCTCCAGGTATAAAGAAAGAGACGAACATAACATCACCGTTAAAATGGCTGACCGATGTTTTCGCCGTTGCTCTTGCCAGTATTTTTTCGCATGAGAGCTCATTAACGTTTCGCTTGGCTAAGTGCGCGCCTCGCCACTGAAACCAGTTAGAAAAGAAAATTTTCTTTAGACCAAACTAAAACCGATAGCAAGGATTTGATATTTTTGAATGCAATTTATTCTGGAATAAATAAACTAGGTCGCCACCCGCGGCACCGGCTTTCCTACAAGCACCTGCCGCCCTCCAGATCATTTCTGCCACCAATTCACCATATGTTATTTGTTATTTTTAATTTGGTTTCGGATCAGAAGAAACTAACATTCAAAGTGAAAGTTAATAAACTTAACAGTACAAATAATGGGATACGATTAAATTCCCGCCAAATTGATAATTCACTTCAAAATCAACGGATATACAATTTTATTAGTGATAATTTAGTGATTCATAACTAAGTGACGAATACATACACAAGTACAAAAATCTGACAACGAAAAAAAAGTTTTAAAGGTTTAAAATCGACTTAATAATAATTTCAAATTTAAATAATGATGCTTACAACTGAACACATTATGCACGGGCATCCGCACTCATCGGTTAGCCAGAGTACAATTTTTGGTTGCTCCACGGCGGGTCACAGTGGCATTAACCAATTGGGCGGTGTCTATGTCAATGGCCGGCCATTGCCTGACTCTACTCGTCAAAAAATTGTGGAACTGGCACATTCGGGCGCTCGTCCATGTGATATTTCAAGAATATTGCAAGTTTCCAATGGTTGCGTAAGCAAAATTTTGGGAAGGTATGTTCCAATAACTCAAAAACGGTTTAATTTAAGTATTGTTCTGAAAGATTATTTCGACACATTTTCAGAAAAGTATCGTAGGTCCAAGACAAGTTATTTGAAGATGGCTTTAAGAATTAAGAGGGTATTTTGAACAAAATTATAATACCCTATTATAATTTTGTTCAAAATATCCTCTTAATTCTTTAAAAAATACCCTCTTAATGTTTATTATGATTATTTGCAAGTTTATAAAGATATAAATTTAAATATTATATTAAAAATTGCGTATCATTTGCCATATATGTATATATTAAATATGAAAATATATAAAAGTTTTTATTTATATTGAATAGATTAATAACAAGAAAGGAAAGCTAACTTCGGGCGGAACCGAAGTAGATATACCCTTGCAGTTAAGGTTGTGCCGTTGCCGATCCTTCAGATATATGGCGGCTATAGGATATAGTCGGCCGAGCATTATGAAATTTGGATTAGATTAGATTGCCCAAAATGAAATTTGTATAAAGTCCCATGATTTTAGCTTAAACAAGAAAGGAAAGGTAACTTCGGGCGGAGCCGAAGTTGATATACACTTGCAGTTAGGTACCAGTTTATATTACACAGTGTTACAAAAAAAACAAAAGTGAATGAACTTTTGAAGTGACATAGTAGGAATTGTTTATTGGGTCGAGTATACCACAAAACCATGTTTGAAATATTTGTAACACCCTCAAAATCTTGATTTATGGTTAAAAAACCGTTTTTTGGGATTTTTTTGCGCTTAAAAATTCCTGAACGCGTTTTTTTTCAACCGATTTTAAAATTTTCGGTGTTTTTTAATAACCGAAACCGAATAACCGGTTTTTTTTTAGTTTTCGACTTTTATTCGTGTTTTTCGGATTTTGATGTCAGTTTTTCGGTGCAACTTACAAAAATTCTGTCATTTTTGCCACATATCAATGTTTTCTCATTAATTCTCAATAAAACGAGACAAATTTTAACAAAAAATAATGAAAATTGGTGAAGTTATAACGCTTTTCCCAAAAAAAGTTAAAGCCAAGAAAAACACGAATAAAAGTCGAAACCTTCAGTTTCAGGTGTAAAAATTTTGTCCTATTTGTTTAATAAAATCGAAGATATATTTTTTTTTCAAAACCTACAACATTTACCTATGAAAAAACCCCGAAAATGTTGAAATCGGTTGAAAAAAACGCGTTCAGGAATTTTTAAGCGCAAAAAAGTCCCAAAAAACGGTTTTTTAACCATAAATCAAGATTTTGAGGGTGTTACAAATATTTCAAACATGTTTTTGTGGTATACTCGACCCAATAAACAATTCCTACTATGTCACTTCAAAAGTTCAGAATCACTGTTACACTGTGTTATTACATATATAAAGTACACATATAAAAACTATGGGAACAGCCCCAAGCATCTTTAAAAATAGCAACGTTGTTGGAATTCCGATCGTTTAGTTATATGACAGCTATAGGATATAGTCTATTTGCCCATAATGGAATCTGTACCAGGGGCCGTTCAAGTATTACATGATACTTATTTCTGGTTTATTAACCTCCCTTCCCCCCCCCCCCCTTTTTTTAAATTAAATTATTTTTCAAATATGTAGCTAATATTTGCTAATATACAGCAAGGTATAAAATTCTGCCAATTTTACAAACGAAATTCCCATTGCCGCGCTGTTTGAAATTCTTGAAGAGTACATAAAACGTCAATTTATAGAAAAAAGTTACTTTGTGAAAGGAGGATAATATCACGTGACCACGAGCTTCGACCCCCTCCCTCCCCCAGTGTGATAGTTTATGATCATTTTGAGAACACCCCCCCCACAAAAACCACCCTAAAAAACACCAAAGTTATGCAAATTCCGATCGTTCTATGACAGCTATGGGATATAGTCGGCCATAGCTATGTATAAATGATACACAGAATAAATCACAAGGAATCTTTTTAGTTAGATAATCTTTAGCAAAAAAAATATTCATAAAGTAATAAAATTTGGAAAAACCTTGGATCAAATTATGAAAAATTTTCATTAAATTGGACTAGTGGGAACATCAGAATCACCAGAAAATACATTTTCTTGTTTTATCTGATCAAATATACTAACCACTAATCCTAATTCGCTTAGATGCACGTCGATTGTTGCGTAAACTGTCCCGTGCAGAAGAAATAAATTGTTCCGTGTTTTTATACCCTAGCAGATTTTAATTTCGGACAAAAGTGTGCAACGCAGTGAAGAAGACATCTCCGACCCTATAAAGTGTATATATTCTTGATCAGGATCACCTCGAGGGTCGATATGAGCATGTCTGTCTGTCCGTTTCTACGTAAACTAGTCTCAGTTGTAGAGCTATCGAATTGAAACATTGCACACATCCTTCTTTTGTTTGCAGGCAGTATAGAACTAGGGACGGCCGGGGTTCGTCGACTATATCCTATAGCTGCTATATAACTGATTGATTGGAAATTCTATAACTTTGGTGTTTTTAAGTTAGAGGGTTGGGACTTTCAAAACATTTTATATTTGGCCAAAATATCTTATCTACAAAGTTTCATAATGATCGCCCGACTATATCCTCTAGATGTCGTACCATAGAATGATCGGAGTTGGGATAAATTTGTTGTTTTTATACCCTTGCAGAGGGCATTATAATTTTGGTCAAAAGTGTGCAACGCAGTGAAGGAGACATCTCCGACCCTCTAAAGTATATATATTGTTGATCAAGATCACCTCCTGGGTCGATATGAGCATGTCCGTCTGTCTGTCTGTCGGTTTCTACGCAAACTAGTCTCTTAGTTTTAGAGCTATCGAGTTGAAACTTTGCACACATCCTTTTTTTCCTTGCAGGTAGTACATAAGTCGTATAAGTCAGCCATATAACTGATTGATCGGAAATGCCATAACTTTGGTGTTTTTTATGTTAGAGGTGTTTTTTATGTTATGTTATTGGGACTTTCCACACATGTTATATTTGACCAAAATATCTTATGTACCAAATTTCATAAGGATCGGCCGACTATATCCTATAGCTGTCATAGAACGATCGGAATTGGCATAACTTTGGTGTTTTTTAAGTTAGAAAGATGGGACTTAGTACAGATTACTCTTTGGGCAAAATAATTCAATATGTTATTGGGATGTTATTGGGACTTTCCACACATGTTATATTTGACCAAAATATCTTATGTACCAAATTTCATAAGGATCGGCCGACTATATCCTATAGCTGTCATAGAACGATCGGAATTGGCATAACTTTGGTGTTTTTTAAGTTAGAAAGATGGGACTTAGTACAGATTACTCTTTGGGCAAAATAATTCAATATGCCAAATTTCATAAGGATCGGCCGACTATATACGATCCGCTATATATCTGACAATATAAAATGCGTGGCGCCACCTAGCGGACTTCGACTCAACTGCAAGGGTATATCAACTCTCCTCCTCGCTTTCCTTTCTTGTTTAAGTTAGAAAGAG
Organism: Drosophila pandora; assembly: GCA_021223865.1. Taxonomy (NCBI): domain Eukaryota; kingdom Metazoa; phylum Arthropoda; class Insecta; order Diptera; family Drosophilidae; genus Drosophila; species Drosophila pandora. The sequence goes on along the minus strand of JAJJHT010014639.1, from coordinate 136,408 downwards.
AGTACTTAGTAAAGATTCCATTTTGAGAAAGCTGCCATTTTGGGCATTTAGAAAATTGTTTTGACAGTGAAACGATCCGATATATATATTTATAATACTATAAGCTGCTACCTGTTTGGTACTAAAATTTAAGCAACTTTTGTTCAACGATTAAATTACCTAAGGTTACCAAACAAACGAAGGATGTGTACAAAGTCGATATCTCTAAAACTGAGAGACTAGTTTGTGTAAAAATAGACAGACATGCTCATATCGACTCAGGAGGTGATCCTTATCAAGAATGTATGTAGTTTATAGGGTCAGAGATGTCTTCTTCACCGCGTTACACACTTTTGACCAATATTATAGTACCCTCTGCATGGGTATAAAAGTAAGGCAAAAGCGAACGGCACTTTTTTAGGAGAAAATTTTGACAAACTTGTTTAGCTTGAACTATTTATTTTTCCCACAACAACGTTAAAATTTCGGATAATTTTTTGCATTTTTGTCATATTACAAAAAAAACAAGAAACGAAAGCTAACTTTGGGCGGAGCCGAAGTTGATATACCCTTGCAGTTGAGTCGCAGTCCGCTAGGTGGCGCCACGCATCTTATATTATTAGATATATAGCAGATCGTATATAGTCGGCCGACCCTTTGAAATTTGGCAAATGAGATTGTTTTTGCCAAAATAGAATCTGTACCAAATCCCATCTTTCTAACTTAAAAAACACCAAGGTTATGCCAATTCCGATCGTTCTATGACAGCTATAGGGTATAGTCGGCCGATCCTTATGACATTTTGTACATAAGATATTTTGGTCAAATATAACATTTGTGGAAAGTCCCAATAACATAACATAAAATACAACTCTAACATAAAAAACACAAAAGTTATGGCATTTCCGAGCAATCAGTTATATGGCAGCTATAGGATATAGTCGACCGATCCCGGCCGTTCCGACTTATGTACTACCTGCAAGGAAAAAAAGGATGTGTGCAAAGTTTCAACCCGATAGCTCTAAAACTAAGAGACTAGTTTGCGTAGAATCCGACAGACAGACAGACGGACATGCTCATATCGACCCAGGAGGTGATCCTGATCAAGAATATATATACTTTATAGGGTCGGAGATGTCTCCTTCACTGCGTTGCACACTTTTGACCAAAATTATAATGCCCTCTGCAAAGGTATAAAAACACCAGATATAGTCGACCGATCCCGGCCGTCCCGACTGCAAGGAAAACAAGAAAGGAAAGCTAACTTCGGGCGGAGCCGAAGATGATATACCCTTGCAGTTGTGCCATTTCCGATCGTTCAGTTATATGGCAGCTATAGGATATAGTCGGCCGATCCTTATGAAATTATACAGATAAGATATCTTCGACAAATTTAACATGTGTACAAAGTCCCAACCAAGCTAGAGAGCTTGGCCGTTCCGACTTATATACTACCTGCAAGGAAAAGAAAAATGTGTGCAAAGTTTCGATAGCTCGATAGCTTTAAAACTGAGAGACCAGTTTGCGTAGAAACCGACAGAAAGACAGACGAACAGGCTTATATCGATTCAGGAGGTGATCCTGATCAAGAATATATACACTTTATAGGGTCGGAGATGTCTCCTTCACTGCGTTGCACACTTTTGATGAAAATTATATTACTCCCTGCAAGGGTAAAAAAACGTTTATTGAAACATACAATATATCGTTGAAAAGGTTTTAAATTATACCTCTTTCTTTAATGTCGAAATCTGCCAAGTAAAATAACAGTTTTGGAGTTTATGCTTGAATGCCATATTTTCTGACTACGCAAATCGGCTTTTAGGAGGAGGGTAACAGTAATTTTCTATATATTATGAGTAAAAAACAAAAAAAGGAAAGCTAACTACGGGCGAAGACGAAGTTAATATGCCCTTGCAGTTAAGTAGAAGCTTGTATCATTATATATATATCTGATCGTATATAGTAGGCCGATCCCTCTGAGAATTTCACCATAATATCGATTTTCGAATTAAAATATATCCTATAGCTACAACGTACTTTATCCTATAGCTTCCATACAACTGTTGGCTGTTTCCAACATTTTTATTAGAAAATTGATTTGATGTCTTTTATATACGATCCGATATATATATAATAATATAAGCAGCTACCTAACTGCAAGAGTATATCAACTTGGGCTCCGCCCGAAGTTAGCAGTCCTTTCTTGTATTTGTTCGTGTTCTTGACTTTGGTTGGTTCTACGCCAGAGTAATCATTTATCATAAGATTATTGTAAATAAGTTAATCATCATTTTTAACTTTCTTACATTCCTTTTTTGTTTAGATATTATGAAACAGGATCAATTAAGCCCCGAGCGATAGGTGGTTCAAAACCACGGGTAGCCACAACACCAGTTGTTCAGAAGATTTCTGATTATAAAAGGGAATGTCCAAGCATATTTGCATGGGAAATTCGGGATCGGCTTCTATCAGAACAAGTTTGCAATAGTGATAACATTCCCAGTGTAAGTTTTTCTTCTTTCCTAAGATATTCACGTAATTAAATATATTAATGAAAATTCTATTACTAATATTTTTTATTATATCTATTACTATAAACCATTTGTATATATATGCTTGTATCATATAAATATATTTTTATTTTTAAATTTTTATATAAGCGCTTAATAAAATTTTTGCTGAGGGTATTTTCATATTGGTCAAAAGTGTCCAACGCAGGTGAAGAAGACATCTCCCCCCACTCTATAACGTAAATTCTTAACTTTAGATTCTTTAGATACATAAACCATAATATAAAGCAGTAGTGGGCAGACCCTCATTTTCCATAACAAGTAGGTATAGGGCTAGACAATCTGCTGCAGAAACAGTTTATTATGGCGCATCTTTTATCTGCTGCAATAGTATTGCCTACGCTACATTATGAAGACCGAGTTCCCAATTCCTGGTAGTGGTAGTGCCAATTTTTGTATACCCCTGCAGATGGTGTTATAATTTTGGTCAAAAGTGTACAACAGTGTCAGGATGACTTCCTGAGTCGATATAAGCATGTCCGTCCGTCCTTCTGTCAGTCTGTATGTTTCTACGCAAACTAGTCTCTCAGATTCGAAGCTATCAAGTTGAAACTTTGCACACATTGTTCTTTTCCTTGCAGGCAGTATATAAGTCCGAAAAACCGAGATCGATCGACTATATCCTATATCTGCCATATAAATAATTGACAGGAAATGCAATAAATTTGGTGTTTTTAAATTAGATGGATCGGACTTTCTACGGATCCCATATTGGGAATCTTATCCGATCTGCCAAATTTAATAAGGGCTGACTATATCTTATAGCTGTCATAGATAAGCTGCTGCTTAAATGCAAGGGTTCTATTAAGACCAAACGTCTTTATAGTCGACTTAAAAAATACACTAAAAATAATTTTTTTTAAGAACTTTTGATGTATCGCTTTTATTTGAATTGGAATATTTTTTTGAGCTTGTGCATGTATGCGTGCAATAAACTTGAAAATATGGAGTAAATTCCTTCAACATTTACTTTATTTGTCTATCGGTCGACTATATCCAATAGCTCCCATATATGTGATGTTTTTTAGTTAGAGGGTTGGGACTTTCCACACATGTTATATCATCTGGAAAAAAATATTGTTAAGTAATTTATACTTAAACTGTCTTCAAAAATGAAATCGTATGTCAATAACTTGAAAAATAAGGAAGATGACTCGATTGTTCCTATATCAGCTTTATGTTATAGTTGTCTAGCAATTCATGACTTCATGCAATATCTCAGCTCTGTAGCTTTTATAGTCTACGAGAAAAAAACTCGTCGTACTGATTAAATACATTTGTATAAATATATTTTGTACAGTGTTGGAGATGATTCCTTTAATGTAATATAAAAATCTTAACCCTGCTTGGGTATATAAATAAATGTATTCCAAAAGAATAGATTTATTAGATGTTCTTTGATCTTTTCTTTCAAAAATAAGAAGGACCTATAATTCATTACAGTCAAAGACAGAAAATTCTATTCAATGTAAATAAAGAAAAAGTAAATTCTGAACAAATCTTCAGCCTGTGGCATGCACACGTGGCGACACTTAAATCAACTGTTAAAGTGGCATTTTCCATGTTTCCTAATGACTGTGTTCGCTTACCCAAGCATATATGTATGTATACATGGACATATGTACATTTAACAAGAAAGGAAAGCTAACTTCGGGCGGAGCCGAAGTGTATATACCCTTGCAGTAGTGCCATTTTCTATCGTCCAGTTACATGGTGGCTATTGGATATAGTTGGCCGATCCCTATGAAATTTGGTAAACCAGATTATTTTGCCCAAAAATGGAATCTGTACCAAGTCCCATCTTTCTAACCAATTATGCCAATTCCGATCAATTTATGACAGCTATAGGATAAGTCGGCCGATCCTTATGAAATTTTGTACATAAGATATTTTGGTCAAATATAATATGTGTGGAAAGTCCCAACTCTCTAACTTAAAAAACACGAAAGTTATGGCATTGCCGATCAATCAGTTATATGGCAGCTACAGGATATAGTCGACCGATCCCGGCCGTTCTGACTTATATACTACCTGCAAAGAAAAAAAGGATGTGAGCAAAGTTTCAACTCGATAGCTTTAAAACTGAGAGACTAGTTTTCGTAGAAGCCGACATACAGACGGACATGCTTATATCGACTTAGGAGGTGATCCTGATCATGAATGTATATACTTTATAGGGTCGGAGAAGTCTTCTGCACTGCGTTGCACACTTTTGACCAAAATTATAATACCCTCTGCAAGGGTATAACAAGAAAGGAAAGGTAACTTCGGGCGGAGCCGACGTTGATATGCCCTTGAAGTTCGGATCGTATGTAGTATATAGTTACGATATGCCATTCCTAATAGGAATTTCACCATCAAATCAATTTTCTAAGTTGTAAGCATCGTTAAAAATAGCAAGCTTTCAAAAAATAGCTTTCTGATCGTTTAGTTACATAGGAGCTATAGGATATAGTTTAACTTAAAAAACACCAACGTTATGGTATTTCCAATCAATCAGTTTTATGGCAGCTATAGAACAAAGTCGACCAATCCCTGCTGTTCCGACTTATATCCTGCCTGCAAGCAAAATAAGGATGTCTGCAAATTTTTAAGTCGATAGCTTTAAAACTGAAAGACTAGTTTGTGTAGAAACAGTAAGACGCATATGCTTATATCGACTCTCCTGAGTCGATTCTGAGTCCACCTCCTGGTGATCCTGATCAAGAATATGATACTTTATAGGGTCGGTGATGTGTCCTTCACTGCGTTGTACAATTTAGAATAAAATTATAATACCCCTTGCAAAGGGTACCCCTTAACAAGAAAGGAAAGCTAACTTCGGGCAGAGCCAAAATTTATGTAACCTTGCAATTAAGTAGCAGCTTATGTTATTATATATATATCGGATCGTATATAGTTGTCTGATCCCTATGAGAATTTCCCTATCACATCAATTATTTAATAAAAAATTTTGGAAACAGCCCCAAGCATCTATAAAAATAGCAAGGTTGTGCCATTTCTGATCAATCAGTTATATGGCAGCTATAGGATATAGACTGCCGATCCTTACGAAATTTGGCATATCGTATAAGTTATGCCAGCTCCCAAATTAGAACGCATAGAAAGTCCCATCTTCTAACTTGAAAAACAACGAAGTAATGGCATTTCCGATCAATCAGTTATATGGCAGCTAAAGGATATAGTCGACCGATCCCGGCCGTTCCGACTTACATACTGCCTGCAACGGAAAGAAGGGTGTGCCCAAAATTTCAACTCCATAGCTCTACAACTGAGAGACTAGTTTGCGTAGAAACAGACAGAAAAACGGACGGACAGACAAACATGCTTAAAAAACACTAAAGTAGTGGCATTTCCTATCAATTAGGTATATGGCAGATATATGATGTAGTCGACTGATCCCGGCCCTTCTGACTTATATACTGCCTGCAAATAAAAGAAGGACGTGTGCAGAGTTTCAAGTCCATAGCTTTAAAACTGAGGGACAAGTTTGCTTAGAAGCAGACTGAAACAAACGGACAAAAAGAGCGACATTGAATAATTTATATGATGTGACTACATATTCAATGAAATATTCTTATATAAAATTTAGCAAGCTGAGCAATTTTGCCAGTACTAATTGTGTCAAATAGGTATTATTGCAGAGTGCAGCTTAAAAGCACCCTTTTAATTCGTTACAAAAGCATGATTGGCTAACGAGCATTTCAGCCAATCCGCGCAATGGAGCGAGAGAAATAAACTCAGAGATGGTAGTATAATTAGGTCACGCCGGGGGGTATTAGGTCAGGCCCGGACTATATTCTGTAGATGCCATATAACTGATTAATCTATGCAGTTAAGTAGCTATTTTAATAAAGCCGAAGAACTAAAATGTTTCTGTGTGCGTTCAATCTGAATGAGTAATAACCAAATTCAAGGTATTGTTTTCATTAAATCGATTTTATCTAAAAGTATTTTGGTTTGGCAGAAATTTAAGTAAATGTAAAATACTTTTTATTCACCCAATTGGAGATAGTGGTGTCACAAGANAACAGAATCCATAGATTACACAGTGTTACAAAAATGACAAAAGTGAATGAACTTTTGAAGTGACATAGTAGGAATTGTTTATTGGGTCGAGTATATCATAAAACCATTTTTGAAATATTTCTAACACCCTCAAAATCTTGATTTATGGTTAAAAACCCGTTTTTCGGGACTTGTTTGCGCTTAAAAATTCCTGAACACGTTTTTTTCAACCGATTTCAAAATTTCCTGAGTTTTTCAATAGTTTAAGGTGGTAGCTTTTGAAAAAAAATATATCTTAGATTTTTTTAAACAAAAAGGACAAAATTTTTACACCTGAAACTGAAATTTTCGACAAATTTCATCAAAAAAATTTTAAAATTGGTGTAGTTACAACGCTTTTCCCAAAAAAAGTCAACTCAACCTAGCGAGCGCTCCGGAGTAACAATGTGTATAAGAATAAGAATATATTGCTTTCTTCTGACAAAAATTCTGTCATTTATGCCACATATTAATATTGTCTCGTTAATACTGAATAAAACGAGACAAATTTCATTAAAAAATAATAAAAATTGTTGAAGTTATAACGCTTTTTCCGGAGCGCACGCAAGGTTGAGTTGACTTTTTTTGGGAAAAGCGTTATAACTTCACAATTTTAAAATTTTTTTGATGAAATTTGTCTCGTTTTATTCAGAATTAATGAGACAACATCGATATGTAGCAAAAATGACAGAATTTTTGTAAGTTGTACCGAAAAACTGGCATCGAAATCCGAAAAACACGAACAAAAGTCGAAAACTTCAGTTTCAGGTGTAAAAATTTTGTTCTTTTTGTTTAACAAAATCGAAGATATATTTTTTTTTCAAAAGCTACAACATTTTACTATTAACACCAAAAATTTTGAAATCGGTTGAAAAAAACGTGTTCAGGAATTTTTTATGCGCAAACAAGTCCCGAAAAACGGTTTTTTAACCATAAATCAAGATTTTGAGGGTGTTAGAAATATTTCAAAAATGGTTTTGTGATATACTCGACCCAATGAACAATTCCTACTATGTCACTTCAAAACATCAGAATCACTGTTACACTGTGTTATATATTACTTACATATATATCTACATACACAAATACTGCTCCTAAAAAGTCCCGTTCGCTTTTGCCTTACTTTTATACCCATGCAGAGGGTTCTATAATATTGGGCAAAATTGTGTAACGCGGTGAAGGAGACATCTCTGACCCTATAAACTACATACATTTTTGATAAGGATCACCTCCTGAGTCGATATAAGCATGTCCGTCTGTCCTTCTGTCTGTCTGTTTCTACGAAAACTAGGGTCTCAGTTTTAGAGATATCGACTGTCGATATCTTTTGTTTGTTAACCCTGAGTAATTTAAAAAAATTGTTGAACAAAAGTTGCTTAAGTTTTAGTAACAAAAATACTCAAATTTTTAAAAATTTTAAAAAGAAACTGATCCTCAACCGATGAGACGAATGAGCAGTGGACTGTAGAGTTTTATGACTTGCCAGTTTCGCTGTCTAATTGGTACAAAAAAAATTTACATTTTGTGGAACTTAAAGATAGGTGTGTGTGTATACTAGACTTCTGCATGAATGCACTCATTTGTGGCAGAACAGATCTGTACAGTAGTGTAGTGTATTCAAAAACACTGCACTCATTCTTTACTGTACAGTATACTCTATAGGTCACAATAAGAAAGAACAACATTTTCAGTGTACTCACTTCGATTGTGAACAGTATTTGATTGTACTTTTCGATAGTGATTACTACATTTGTTTTTTTTTTTTAACACTGTACATCATGTATGTCAACTGTGTACAACTGTACAGGTGAGTGCAGTAATTTGTAATAAGTGGACAAACATGGATTCTAAGGAGAATCCTGATCCGGTTCTGCAGTGGTGGTCAATAAATAAGGAGCGTTTTCCTCTGCTTTATCAAATTAGCTAAAAGGCATTTTCTGTTGCCAAAAATTTGATTTGCGAAAAACGGTCCAAAATTGCCACCACTGAAGACATGATAAACAAAATAATGTTTCTTCATTCTAATATTGATAACTTAAATGTATATAATTTAATAACATAAAAACATTATTATAATTAGTTTAAATTTAAATATAAATAAGTTATAAATTTTTTATTTTATAATAAATACATTTAAAATGAAAAAACAAATCAGTTTTTTAATTGGAAATACATACACATGAGAACTATACATATATGTGTGTATATACCAGTCATGAAGTTTCACTCACTGTACAGTAAGTCAACTGCACACTAAAACATTGTACAGTGCGTTGACTACTGCACACCAATTTTACTGTACTCATTAACAGCTGTACAACTATGGAATGAGTAAGACTACTGTCAATCAAAACAGACAATACTACTCTATTCACTCACACCCAAATATACTGTGTACAAAAAATAGTGTACCCACATTTAGAATAAGTGATTCATTTGTCGTTTTGGATGCAT
>JAJJHT010014639.1:100219-127082 GCA_021223865.1 Drosophila pandora | reverse complement strand
GACAGACAGACAGACGGACAGACAGACAGACAGACAGACGGACAGACGGACAGACGGACATGCTTATATCGACTCAGGAGGTGATCCTGATCAAGAATATATATACTTTATAGGGTCGGAGATGTCTCCTTCACTGCGTTGCACACTTTTGACCAAAATTATAATACCCTCTGCAAGGGTATAAAAATTATTATCTTGCGGTGCGTAAAGTCTGGCCTTACAGTGTTATCCAAAATGAAAAAATTGAATTGATTTATTCAAAATATTAGTTTCTTGTGCGGATGAACGAAACCATTTTGAAAAATATGCGATTTTAAATTTTTAGTTCATCCGCAAGTATTTATTGTATTAAAGATGTGTGTAAAATTTTATTTAGATCCGAGCATTACTTTTTGTTGAGCTATTAATAGTTTTTAATAGAAGCCGAATAACTACGCGCGTTTCAAATTATATTTTCAATATATTTATTTTGGGTTCAATTTAACCCTAATATATGTATACGGCTCCAATCAACTCCAAATCACAAAAAACGCCAAAACCAAGAGCTTGCGCAGAAGCTCAACCAAAGCTCCCCAAAGCGCATACGCTACAAATAACAATAAAGCGCATGCGAAACTGGGGACAAAACAGAGACGAAACATGCTGATAACAACAGCTGCAGCTTAGAATATTATTATTATTTTATATGCAATCTTTGGTGGCTGCTTGGCCCAACACTTTTTGAGTTACGTTACGCACCGACTTGAAAAAGTTATTTTAAGAAAAACAGGATAATCCTGAGATACTGTTCTATTATATAAACATTTTTTGAAAAAATTGTTTTGAAGTCTCAAACCATCCTGCCCCCTTTAACAAGAAAGGAAAGCTAACTTCGGGCGGAGCCGAAGTTTATATGCCCTTGCAGTTGAGTCGCAGTCCGCTAGGTGGCGACACGCATCTTATATTATTAGATATATAGTGGATCGTATATAGTCGGCCGATCCTTATGAAATTTGGCATATCGAATTATTTTGCCCAAAGAGGAACCCATTAAAACTCCCATCCTTCTAACTTGAAAAACAACCAAGTTATGGCATTTCCGATCAATCAGTTATATGGCTGCTATAGGATATAGTCGACCGATCCGATATAATACCCTATGCAAGGGTATAACAAGAAAGCAAAGCTAACTTGGTGCGGAGCCGAAGTTGATATTCCCTTGCAGTTAAAGTTGTGCCATTTCCGATCGTTCAGTTATATGGGAGCTATAGAATATAGTCGGCCGATCCTTATGAAATTTGGCAAATCAGATTAATATCAAATCAGGGTATAATTAGAATTTATAGACTTCCCTACTTTTTTTGTACCCTTGCAGATGGTATTATAATTTTGGTGGAAACGCAGTGAAGGAGGCATCTCCGACCCTATAAAGTATATATATTCTTGATCAGGATCACCTCCTGAGTCGATAGGAGCATGTTCGTCTGTCTTTCGGTTTCTACGCAAAGTAGTCTTTCAGTTTTAGAGATATCGAGTTGAAACTTTGCACACCCTTCATTTTTTTGCAGGTAGTATATAAGTTGGAACGGCCGAGATCGGTCGACTATATCCTATAGCTGCCGTATAACTGATTGATCGGAAATGTCATAATTTTAAAGTTTTTTAAGTTAGAGAGATGGAACTTTCCACACATGTTATATTTGGCCAAAATATTATGTACAAAATTGCATAGGGATCGGCCGATTATATCCTATAGCTGTCATACAACGATTGAAATTGACCTAACTTTGTTGTTTTTTAAGTTAGAAAGATAGGACTTGGTACAGATTCCATTTTGGGCACAATACGCTGATTTGGTAAATTTCATAAGGATCGGCCGACTATATCCCAAAGCTGTCATATAACTGAACGATTGGAACTGGCGGCACCCTGACACCCGCAATTCTGTTCTCCGTAAGTACGTTCCTGACTAGTACTTTTGAGTCGATGACCATGTGTGAGGTGCGGAGTTTTTTGGCAGGCATAATTCTAATTTTATTGAGCAATTGCAGCTTTGTATATAAACACCTTATTTCTAAGGCTTGTCCCAACTATTAAGAAGCCATCATAATATATATCTGAAATTTTAATATTAATGGCATTTGTGATTGACATTATGTGAGGACATTAGCATTTGCTGGGATTTATACCAATGTTTTAGTTTTTGGCCCATGGTTCAAATCTTTTAAGGTATTCATGCATTTGTGGCCGCGAATATGCATTTTAGGTGGAAGAAGAGTCTTTCATTTTTCAACCAACCCAGTGTGCCAAACTCTATCGAATTCTTGCGTCGAAGGTGGAAAAAACTCAAACTCCTGAAAACGATTTGGAGGCTGTTAGCGAATGCTTTCGCATGCTAAATTGTCAATCTTGCAGAAGAACCGTCATCTGATGGGAAATTTTTGGTTCTTTTATTGTTTGAATTTTGTCGCTATCTTCCACAATGAATAATTTGATGAATCATCCGATGAGATGCCTTGCCTTGTTAGAGATCGGTCTGCCTTGGTTGGAGATGAGTCACTAGTTTTGTCACCCGGTTGAAAATCTTTCGATATATCCTGTTGATAACAAGGTCGCTCGTTCAACAATATTGTCTTCGTAGCCTTTTAGTTGGTTTTGCGGAGTCTTTTAGGGAGTGGCAACAAAACAACTCGGTGATCAAATTTCTAGGTTGAGATCAAGTGTATCATGACAAATTAGCATCAGACGAAAGTAACCGGCCTTCTGCAGTTCTGCTCTTCGCCGTGCCCTTTGACTATTAAGAGATGATAGTCCGAGAAGAGTTGATATTTTGTACTGATGCTCAGCTCAATTAATAACGTAACATTTCACGATCCCGTCGTGATCTCGCATTGGGATCTTTGCACTTCTGTGTAGTCTGAAAAATAAAACGCCGCGTGATGATTATTTTTTGGTGCTTTGCGTTGATAACCTTGATATCTTCCCAAAATAATAATGATGGAGCTTGAAGGCCTAGCTAGTCCATCTGTTGCCGCCAGCAGAGAAAGAATTCTGCCCAAAAGAGTAGAAATTACCTTCATGGAAATGGAAGCCCTCCATAACATGGACAAGGCTCTAGTACGACGTAAGGACTCCACTATTTTGACCCTGGAGTCTTTGGAAAATGGGTGCGTCAAATATTCAACACGCTCCAGGAGAAGTTAATTGGAAATTGGAAGTGACTTGTACTGGAAGCCCACCCAGCTGGACACTGAGGCTCATGTCCACATCCAGGTCGGGACTAGTGCTGTACAGGGCTGCAATAACCTTTGACAGCCATCCTGTGAGCGCTGAAAATTAATGATGCTAACTATGATGTGGTCCTTGATCTATTTCGAAACCGGTTTAGTATCGACATTTAATCTTTCAGACTCATATCAAAGAGATCCTCCAGCTACGAGTAGTTGGACTAGGTAACGGTTGGACTGCATAATCCGTGAGTACGCTTCGGGAATTATCTGACCGATTTTAAGGTCATATGCGGACTTTAAAGATCTTTGGATCATCATTTCTTTGCCAATCATGTCTTTGTTTGCTAAAGAGGACCATGCATCGTGCCTTGTTGCATCCTTACGAGCAGTTTTCTAGCGCTACAAATGCTCTGAGAACTCCACTATCCCGGTCAATTAAAATGGTCAATTAACCGAGTGTCGGCAGAAAATCAACCCAACTTTAATATAGATGTTTCTAGTTGAAAGTACCTGGCATTGTAAATCTGCCCAACCCCGACTTCCACAAACCGAAGCCTCTGAACTTACTGATTGGAGCCATCCTGTTCTTCTGCCTGTTGGTGGTTGACAAATTCAGCTAGGTGCCTGCTTCACCATTGCCCAGAATACGCGATTTGGCTGAATGGTTTATGTACGTGGTGGACTGCCACGGGAACCGCAATCTCCTTTTGTTAGCGAGGCACGGAAAAAACAGAAAAATAAACTTTGCGACCTTCGTCGTAACCTTGCTCCAACCCTGCTCCGATTGACCCATAATAAATATTGAAATCTAAATTGAACCTCGTCTATTTAATTCGGCCGCTATAGCCCTATTTTGTGACATAAATGGTGGCTATTTGAATCTTATCCGGTCGAAACTGCTCATGTTTTTGCCAATCTAACGCCTGCGGAATTGTGCGCCGCACTAACCATACCCAATGAGGTCAAAGTACCAGTTAGTAACTGGCTTGATTCTTACTCCGATAGTGTATACTGGTGTATGCTGGATTTAGTACTTATGCAGTCACTATTAAATTAGTAAATTAGTACGACTATTAAAGGAGTATGCTCCATTTCAATAAACCTTCTCCAATTTTCATCAAAAATGTGACAGACGAGAAAGTGTCATAGGTCCTGAAAACTTTATAATTTTTTCCGTAGTATTGAGCATTTGTTAAAGGAAAACAATGTAACGCATATTATTAATTACCTTTAAGAAGAAAAAGCGTACCGAGACATAGTACAATACTTGGCTAACTCTTTACCCTGTAGCAAATCAAAAAACAAATTCAAGAAATGCGGACACGAAGTCCTAAGTGTGTATAATCTATCAGTCGAAGAAACAATTCCCATCCACTTCTTTTTCATTGACCTTGGCCGCAGGAACAACAAAAAAGAAGCGTTTAAAATTAAAACTATCCGACGACAACTGGCATGGAAATACCATGAAAAGGAATACCAAGAAAATACCAAGATCAAAAAAATGAACAGCATCTTATGCTATAGATGTCAAGGTTTTGGTCATACCGAAAACTACTGTCTACGCCCGTATATATGCGGCAAGTGTGCTTTCATCATCCTACCGTACTTGGCAACATTTCAACAGAGGATTACCTCACCTGCAATAATTGTCGGTAGGATCACGCAGCTTGGTCTTTAGAGTGCCAAGTTTATAAAGCCAATTCGGAAAAACGGAAGCCGAAAATCAATATACCCACTAATCGACGCTCGAATGATTACAGACGGAATCAATTTGTTCCCGCGACTGTTGTACGTGGGAATGTCACCTATACAGATACTCTTCGCAAAGGCTTGCAAATAACAAACCCCCCAAGACCAACACCCAAAACAACAAAAAGCAAGATTGAAGCAGCCACGGATGGAAGATGGATACTCTCCATGCCATATTTAAAGATGTTCTTTACTCAAGACTCTACTTAGTTTCTTAAACAACTATGCTCAAAATTCAGTATGAAGCTCCACAATATAAGCCTTGGATTATGGAATGCTCACGGAATTGCTGCGCGCACAGAAGAATCGAAATTATTCCTTCAAGAACACAATCTCGACTTGATGCTAATCACCGAGACAAGTCAACCGGGTTCATAAAGCGACAACTTTCATAAAGCGACAAACAACTATCATAAAGCGGATCACCCTAGCAATAATACCAGGGTGGTCATTACCCATATGCGCACAGCTTCACTCCGATTCTTCTTTTTTTTAAATGCTATCCATACCATTGAGCTGAGCATCAGCACAGTTCAACTCTCCTCGGACCATCTTCGTCTAATAGCCAAATATAACTCTACGGTTAACATGATAACACCAAAAGGAGGGTTACTCTCACCTGGTGCTAATTGGACAGTATTTCGATCAGATCTGAAGGAGACACTGGATCTCAAAATAGAAATTCCATCGCTGAGTGCTATAGAGGATGCCAACGACATCTTCCTAAATAAAATTCACTTTGCTGCTCCTGTTGTCACTCCAAGAACCGCTCCACAAAACCAACTACCGGAATCTAATCTCCCACCTACGATCGTTACCTTGCTAATACTCAAGAGAAGGCTACGAAGACAATTTTGTCGAACGAGGAACCCCATTGTCAACAGAATATATCGAAGGATTTCCAAACGATTGACAAACTACTGACTGAAAACAAGTAAAAGCGAATCATTACTGGAAGGCATCTCATCAGATGATTCAATAAGCCATTCACTGTGGAAGATAGCGAGGAAATTACAGGAAAAAACAGGTGTCCCCAAAGTTTCCCATCAGGAGGTATGATAGTTCTTGGGCCAGATCGACAAGTGACTGCGCTGCAGCGTTTGCAGACAGTGTGTTTTTTTTAGTTTTTTCCAGCTTTAACTCAAAATGAGGTTCATCCAATACGAGCAATAACGATGGGAAAAGTTTCGACCCACATTAAGTAGCTAAAGAATGACCCATAAGTATACATATAATATGTGTATAGAAATGTATTAAAATGTATCTTTAAGTAATTTATCTATTTAATGGAGTAAATTTGACAATGTGCACGAGTAAAATATTTTCAATACGACAGTGATAAATGGTGGAGGCTTTTAAGCATTATAACATATGTTTGTTTTTTTCATTGATAGTAAACAAAGTAAAAACAATCAAAGAACACAGAAAATTAATTTTAATAGCATCTTTAATTAGATTTTAGGGCAAATAACAAATGACCAACAAATTGGGGCAAATAGTTGCGATGTTTGATCATCTGTGACAAAATAATTTCGATAGGGCGATTGGCCTTATGTTGGAGGGTTGAATGTAATTTGGAAAATGACTTCAAAAAACGCATGTGTACGATTGTATTCACTTAGAGGGAAAAGAATAAATAATTTGGAAGTCTTTCATGGCCCATGCTTGGGAAAATTTTGGTAATCTATAAATGGATTGAATTTCTAATTTTGCCATTTCCGATCGATTAGCAGCTATAAGATATAGTCGGCGGATCCTTATAAAATTTGGCAAACGGATTATTTTGCTCAAAATGGAATCTGTAGCAACACTCATCTTTCTAACTTAAAAAACACCAAAGTTATGCCAATTCCGATCGTTTTATGACAGATATAGGATATAGTCGGCCGATCCTTATGAAATTGTGTAGATAAGATATATTAGCAAAATATACATGTGTGGAAAGTCCCAACCTTCTAACTTAAAAAACACCACAGGTTTATCATTTCCCATCAATCAGTTCTATGGCAGCTATAGGATATTGTCGACCGATCCCGGCCGTTCTGATGTATATACTGCCTACAAATAAAAGAAGGATGTGTGCAAAGAGCAGTAGCATAGTTCAGTGAATCTAGTTTAGTGAATCAAACGTGTTTTACATTTACGCAAATTTTTCCAGGCCAGAGTACTTTTGGCAAATGTTTTGATAAAATCACTCATTTAGATTGAAAACACACAGAAAATTTTTAATTATTCGGCTATAAATGGTATGTGTCTTCACGCGATAGCTACAAGCCAGGGCTTGCGTGTCGGCACCTAGTTAAATATTTTAAAGTTTTCATTTACACAAAGGCCAAACCAACGTCTAACGTAGACTCTTATATTTTTTTGAATTTCTCTCGTATCATTATATCTAATCTTTTAAAATTTCGCAGACTTACAATATTCAACTGATGTTTCTCATACAAACTCTCATGACAGTACATCAGACGGAATTTCTGATCACAATTCATCTTGTGACGAGGATTCCCAAATGCGATTGAGGCTTAAAAGGAAGTTACAGCGTAATCGAACTTCTTTTACTAATGAACAAATTGATAGCCTGGAAAAAGGTAACCACTTATGATATATTTTTAAACAAAATATATATATTACAAATATATTAAAAAACAAGAAAGGAAAGCTAACTTCGGGCGGAGCCGAAGTTGATATACCCTTGCAGTTGAGCCGCAGTCCGCTAGGTGGCGCCACGCATCTTATATTATTAGATATATAGCGAATCGTATATAGTCGGCCGGTGAAATTTGGCATATTGAATTATTTTGCCCAAAGAGTAATCTGTACCAAGTCCCACCTTTCTAACTTAAAAAACACCAAAGTTATGCCAATTCCGATCAATCAGTTATATGGCAGGTATAGGATATAGTTGACCGATCCCGGCTGTTCCGACTTATATACTACCTGCAAGGAAAAACAGGATGTGTGCAAAGTTTCAACTCAATAGCTTTAAAACTGAGAAACTAGTTTGCGTAGAAACCGACAGACAGACAGACAGACAGACAGACGGACATGCCCATATCGACTCAGGAGGTGATCCTGATCAAGAATATATATACTTTATAGGGTCGGAGATGTCTCCTTCACTGCGTTGCACACTTTTGACCAAAATTATAATACCCTCTGCAAGGGTATACAAATTTGCGTAGCCTCATCTTATACCTCATCACCGTGTTTTAATTTTTTTTTCTATAGAAATCTTAAACAGAAATATCTTTTAATATAGATAAATTAGAAAATTGTTTTTTCTCCTTCATCGTTATTTCACTTCGTCATAAGGGTTTTTTTTATATGTATGTTGTTATAATCGGTAATCGAATAGTAAAAGGGTACATCTTATACGTGTGAATGTACTCGTATGTAACAGGCATACATACATATGTTTCATCGCATAAATAGCATATTCGATATATTCGTTATGTCCGTCTGTCTGTGGAAACGCATGGATCATAGACTATAGAAATATAAAAAGCGAAAAAAAAGTATACTGATTGTATACAAAACCATCCGTATGGGTTATATACATATATGTGTCACTCAAATAGCCCTAAAATTTTTAAAATATCGATATAATCATTTTCTTATTTTATTTCTAGTCTCTCAGTTTTGATGCTAAGGACTCAAAACTTTGCTCACATTCTTTGTACGCAGTTTATAAGTCGGAACGGCCGGCTTTATTCTATAGCTGTCATATAACTGAGCGATCGAAAATGACAAAACGTTGACGCGCTTTTTAGGTTAAAAAGATAGGACTTTCTATGTGTTTCTGCTCATCTGATCTAATCTTTGAACTTTCATATGGATTGGTCGACCAAATCCTAAGCTGCGATCGAAAATGTCAGTACTTTGGTCTTTTTAAAATTGAAAACTTGGAACTTCTTTCAAAATTTTGTTTGTGTTGCATATGAAAGAATCGGCAAACTATATCCGATATTTTCAATCTAAATTTGCAATATAACTTTTTATTGCTATAATCAAAATATCCCTCTCTTTAAATAAGTAATCACAATTTAATTTCATGAAAAATGAGAGAGTTGATTAACAATATAGTTGTCTGATCTGAAAACTTTTCACACTGATGAAGAATACAGATACTTTTAAAGATGGGATATGATTTCTTCAAAGCAATCATCTGAATCAAATTAATATACCCACCAAAGGCGTAAAAAGCGAAATTCTCAAGCTCGGTTTGATCTTGTTACCCTTCTCACTCCACTACCAGAAGTCTACTTTCTACCACCTCAGTTGTCACTCTCTGGCACTTCAAAACATTATCAACAACGTATTTGTTTGCATTTCAATTCGAAATCTCGGTTATTGCTGCCATAAAATAATTACACTGATACTTACATTCTTATTTCTGACTAGATTCGATATTTGTGCTTCGACCTATGCTTCGGCTCCGCCCGAAGTTAGATTAATTTTTTGTTTGGTTGTGTCAGTTTAGGAATAAAGTGTTTCAGCCTTAGAGAAACTCAACAATAATAAAATAATTTTTTTGTTAAAATTTACTTTACAGAATTTGAGCGAACTCACTATCCGGATGTTTTTGCCCGAGAGAGACTTGCGGATAAAATTGGTTTGCCAGAGGCACGTATTCAGGTTTGTCTTTCTGTTCTGTTCAATTGTATTCTGTTTTAATACCCTTGCAGTGGGGTTTTTTGGAAAATGTGATAAATTTGATATCTCCATATGTTCGACTTGACATATGGTTTTCTGTGTTTCATCAGGCTTCAAAATAGTTCCATAGCTTCAAGATGATTTTATCGAACTCTATTGGTGAGAAATGAAACGCACCTCGATAGTTTTTTCCTCAGAATAAAACTTTATTAATGGACTGTAATTGACTATTTATGTTCGGATTGACGGCTGACGAGTAACTGACGCTCTAAATGCGACTCACCGCCAATGTGCATATATGCTAGTGTTATGTTTCTCAATGTTGTAAAAAGTTTTTTTAATACTCATTGGGAGTATTAAGCTCATTTTAATATTCAAGCAAAAATATGAGTCATTATAAGGATTTGAGAAAACAACAGTCCAAATATCCAACAACCACATTAAGCTGAAAATCTTGGAACAATCTAAGCAGAAACTCACTTGAATGTCGACCAAGAACAAAAAAAAATTGCTCTTTTCCATTTTTTTCCAAAAATGTTTATTTTGAGATCCAATCTTTAGATTTAAGCAGGATCAATTATTTTTTGCAAGAAAAATTATTTACATTTTATACTTAATATAAGTCCGATAATTTCAATTATAAAAAAAACCCTATGTAATTAAAAAAACTTTATTTTTTTATTTGAGTTTACTAAATTTTAACTCTTTCTACGTAAAACGTATCTATTGCAGGCTCAGCTTGTTTAGACAGAAATTGTAGATAGCCATGAATTTTTGAAAATATGAGATTAAAACCTCCAATTTAATTGACGAAAATATTGTTTAACCGCCTATAATAAATTCAATAAAATTATTTCGAGTTTTTCCTTTAATCCAAAATTAAAACATGTTATAATCTACTGATTTCAGCAAGAAAATAAAAATCTTCCATAGAAAATGTTTGAGAAAAAATCATAGAAGACCAAAAATTAATGTAGAAAATCGGAGATTTCAACTTTGGATGAGTATTCCAAAGATTTGGTAACTTCTAGATGACATTTTTTAATTTTAGTTGGTACTCATACATTTCAAAAATGATATGTACTAGAAACAATGATGGTCATCTTCATTACACGGCCTACATAATTCAATATATGGTAAAATTTGATCAACTTCTTCATTTAGGTGTACCGCGGAAACTGTGTGTGTTAGAACCTATGTTTGTTCTGTACTTTGGTTCACGGGAGCCTAAAAGTTATGGTTGCAAAAAAGTTGGAAATTGTCGGCCTGTGTAATTGGACAAAACTAATTCGATTTGGACAAAGTCTAAATAGTTACAGAGTAGCATTGTTGAACATGAATGCTACTCATGTAAAAAGTAAAAATTCCCAACTTTCTAAACACCAAAGTTATACCAATTGCGATCGTTCTATGACAGCTATAGGTTATAGTCGACCGATCCTTATGAAATTGTAATAAGATATTTTGGTTAAATATAACATGTGTGGAAAGTCTCAACCCTCTAACTTAAAAAACACCACAGTTATGGCATTTCCGATCAATCAGTTATATGGCAGCTATAGGATATAGTCAACCGATCCCGCCCGTTCCGTCTTATCCGACGTAGGTAGTATCTGCAAGGAAGAGAAGGATGTGTGCAAAGTTTCAACTCGATAGCTTTAAAACTGAGAGACTAGTTTGCGTAGTAACCGACAGACAGACGGACAGACGGACAGACAGACAGACGTACAGACGGACAGACGGACATGCTTATATCGACTCAGGAGCTAATCCTAATCAAAAATATATGTACTTTATAGGGTCGGAGATGTCTCCTTCACTGCGTTGCATACTTGTGACCAAAATTATAATACCCTCTGCAAGGGTATAAAAACCTCTTGACGAGTTAAAATGCCGGTGACGAACCTGCGTGCGAGCCCAAAATATCTGATATTAATTTTGGTGACGAAAAAAGCTATATATGTGTAAAAAATTGCATATAACAAATATTCTTGTTCGGCATATGCAAGAAAAAAAAAAAAATCAGGCACGTGCCGAATGTTAGTGTTCCACACATGTAATATTTGGACAAAATATCTTATTTACAAAATTTCATAAAGATCGCCATATAACTGAACGATCGGAAACGGCACAACCTTAACTGCAAGAGTATATTAACTTCAGCTCCGCCCGAAGTTAGCTTTCCTTTTTGTTATTAATCAAAAATTTCAATAAATCAATAATTTAATGTGCATTACCACACAAAAATATGTTTTCGCCAGGGACCGTAATCCTTATGAGTTTTATTTAAAAAATCACAAAATAATCATTATTTTCTGAGCGAAAAAATTAAAATCAAAAATAATCATTATTCTCTGAGCGAAAAAAATAAATATCAAAAATAATTTTATTTGATTATAATCATTATTTTTGATTTTTATTTTTTTTGCACAAAAATATCACTCAATTTATGATTGCGTGCTATGTATTAAATTTTTTGGACATATGCATATCTCCATAGACCAGTTATATAGGTCCAAATTAACACTATGATTTTTCCCCAATAACTCCTCCTACACTCAAAAACTAGAAAAGTCAAGAAAGGAAAGCTAACTTAGGTCGAAGCCGAAGTTGATATACCCTTGCAGTTAAGAGTATTCCATTTCCAATCGTTCAGATATATGGCGTTTAGAGGATATAGTCGGCAAATATATGATATATGGCGTCTATAGGATACAGTCGGCCGATCCCAGCCGTTCCGACTTATATACTACCTGCAAGGAAAAGAAGGATGTGTGCAAAGTTTCAACTCAATAGCTTTAAAACTGAGAAACTAGTTTGCGTAGAAGCCGACCGACAGAAAGACAGACAGACAGACAGACGGACACGCTCATATCGACTCAGGAGGTGATCCTGATCAAGAATATATATACTTTATAGGGTCGGAGATTTCTCCTTCAGTGCGCTGCACACTTTTAACCAAAATCATAATATCCAATCATGGAGCAAAATAAAGAGAAAATACGGCCTATTTTACAGTACTACTACTATAAAGGCAAAAATGCATCTCAAGCCGCCAATGAAATTTGTACAGTTTATGGAGCCGATACAGTTTCCATTTTCACCGCACAACGATGGGTTCAAATAGAGGGTTGGGAATTTCCACACATGGTATATTTGGCCAAAATATTATGTACAAAATTTCATTAGGATCGACCGACTATATCCTATAGCTGTCATAGAACGATCGGAATTGGCATAACTTTTTGGTTTTTAAGTTAGAGAAATGGGACTTGGTACAGATTCTATTTTGGACAAAATAATCTAATTTTCCGAATTTCATAAGGATTGGTCCGGTTTCATAAGGATTGATCGGAAATGCCATAACTTTTGGGTTTTTTAAGTTAGAGGGTTGAAACTTTCCACACATGTCATATTTATACCAAAATATCTTATGTACAAAATATCATAAGGATCGGTCGACTATATCCTATAGCTGTCATAGAACGATCGGAATTGGCATAACTTTGGTGTTTTTTAAGTTAGAAAGATGGGACTTGGTACAGCTTCCATTTTGGGCAAAATAATGCCAAATTTCATAGGGATCGGCCAACTATATCCAAAAGCCGCCATATAGCTGAACGATCGAAAATGGCACAACTACAAGGGACACAACTCGGCTCCGCCCGAAGTTAGCTTTCCATTCTTGTTTATACTTATACGTATGTATAGGTATAACCAAAACAAACAATCATTTACATTTTATGATCTAAATATAGGTAATAACAATGATTAATTGGCAAGATTCGAGAACATCATATGTTTGATGCCTGTTGCATCAGTGTCCAAGTTTCAGTGCAAACAATGAAACTTCACTCACTTAAAAGCGGAAACAATCTACCAAAGAATTTAAAGACCTGGTAGTCTACTACTTTCCCTTCGTATATAAGCATATTTTTTGGGAAGTCCGATTTTGCATCCAATTCCCTAACACGGATTTTGAAATACATGTACATATGTGCCCTTCATAATTTAATTTATACACAAAAATAAACAAAATGTCCCGTTACCATTTTATGCATGGAAATCAGCTAACGATAACTCACACATACTTATTTGAGAAGTCAACCCTCAACCTTTCATCCCCAAGGCCACTGTTCTATTTGTAATAAATCGTGGTGTGAGATACATATTTTGCGCTTTGGCCTTAATTATTTATATAAGTGAATAAAAACAATTTGACTGTGAAAACACTTGAAACTCCTGCGACTTTTCTCATAAAGTTTTCCCTGCTATTATTGAGGGCGAAACCGAACTACGTTTAAGAACTCAAGTGGAAACATGTTGGTTCAAGTAGCACCGGAAACAGTACCGCTCAGACATAAATGTCATCATAAAAATATTTAAGCATACAAATATAGTAATTCTGTTTCACCCCTTTTGTCATTATATTTAAGTTTCAATTTTCACAGAGGGGTGTTTGTCTGCTTGACGGCATGACTAAAGTAAAAGCTTTGTTAAGACTAAAGTATTTTTATACCCTTGCAAAGGGTATTATAATTTTGGTCAAAGTGTGCAACGCAGTGAAGGAGACATCTCCGACCCTATAAAGTATATATATTCTTGATCAGGATCACCTCCAGAGTCGATATAAGCATGTCCGTCTGTCTGTCTGTCCGTCTGTCTGTCGGTTTCTACTCAAACTAGTCTCTCAGTTTTAAAGCTATCGAGTTGAAACTTTGCACACATCGTTCTTTTCCTTGCAGGTATACTATATCCTATAGCTGCCATATAACTGATTGATCGGAAATGCCATAACTTTGGTGTTTTTTAAGTTAGAGGGTTGGGACTTTCCACACATGTTATATTTGGCCAAAATATATATAGATACATAAATGTAATTACTAAGATCATTTTATCCAAATTTTTCCAAAAAGTCATTTAGTTTGGAAAATTGTTGGGTGAATGAGAACCATTTTTGATTCACTAAATTGGGGCTAGTTGGAAGCCCCCGCTTTTTATACCCTTGCAGAGGGTATTATAATTTTGGTCAAAAGTGTGCAACGCAGTGAAGCAGACATCTCCGACCCTATAAAGTATATATATTCTTGATCAGGATCACCTCCTGAGTCGATATAAGCATGTCCGTCTGTCCGTCTGTCTGTCGGTTTCTACGCAAACTAGTCTCTCAGTTTTAAAGCTATCGAGTTGAAACTTTGCACACATCCTTCTTTTCCTTGCAGGTAGTGCATAAGTCGGAACGGACGGGATCAGCCGACTATATCCTATAGCTGCCATATAACTGATTGATCGGAAATGCCATAACTTCGTTGTTTTTTAAGATAGAGGGTTGGGACTTTCTACACATGTTATATTTGACTAATATATCTTATGTACAAAATTTCATAACTGCGGACTGTGACTCAACTGCAAGGGTATATAAACATAGCTTTCCTTTCTTGTTTTTATTAATTCACATTCAACTCTTGAATACGCGTCGATTGACTGAAAAATCCCGATTCGACTTCTTGTTAAAAAGATATTTTTTTCAAGAAAAAGAAAGAAAAGCTAACTTCGGACGGAGCCGATATACCCCTGCAGTATATCGGCTGTAGTTAACCGATCATTGGGAGTATTTTATCCTTAAATATAAATCGTCAGAATAGTCCCAACCTTTTATTAAAAATTAAAAGAATTTTCTATCAATAAAATATATGGCAGCTATGGAAATAGTCAGCCGATTCCATCCGTTCTGACTTATATACTAACTACGTGCAAAGTTGAAAGTCTAAGTTTTAAAACTAAGAGTAGTTCGTGTAGAAACGCGTAGAAGAAGATGGACATGCTTATATCGACTCAGGAGGTGATCCAGATCAATATTATATTTATTTTATAGGGTCCGAGATGCGTCGGAAAGTGTTATGAAAAACGTTGACAACCCGAATGGTCAAATCATAGCTATTACTTTATTTTTTTCAGCCGCCCAAAGGGCAGGTGCAGACCGTAAAGGTGCAGGCCCATCATCATGTTCGGCAACAAGCGTTAAGCTTTTTGAGCGACGGTCTTCTCCCGGTGTCAATTCAATACGCTATCATTATTTTGAATTAATGATTCATGGCCTCCTGGACTTCAAATTTCTTCGAGCTCTGCAGCGTTTTAAGATAGGTGTTGCTGCTGAAGAAGTTGCTCTACTGCTTCGCGATCAAATACATGCGCAATAAAATTCGTTCATTAAGATGTGCTGTAGTACCGTACAGTTCAAGGACCAGATTCTGTCAACAGTTTCGGGTTATATAGATTCTGTCAATAAATTGTGAAATGGGTGGGTAGAATCGAAAGAGCGCGGAAGCGCAGTCACAATGTCAGGAACTGAAATTGGAATTTTTACTACTGCCCCTCGGATACCGCAATGCCTTTCAAAGCCGAGTGAACTTATGCTCATGAAAGAGACTCTCATTAAAGAGAGAAATAGGGTGCTTTTCGAAGGAGATGAGTCCATTTATGCACTCGGGATTTCTGAGAAGTGGGAACTAAAGAGACCTAAAGAGTTGGGATGGCGACAATAGTTATATTTGCCGTTGCTGTTATTCTCGTTTCTGTCACAGTTCATCCTCCAAAAGTTGAGCTCTTGCCTCCATATAACGATTTAACGTTATAATGACTACATTAATATACAGTATAATGCAACAGAAGTTAGCTTTTCTTTCTTGTTTTTTTTTATAACCTGGCAGAGGGTTCTATAATTTTGTTTTGGTTTTTTTTTTGGTTTTGGTGTGCAAAATAGTGAATATTTTTGATCAGGATCACCTGCTGAGGTGCTCACTTCATATTTAATCTCTTTCTTTCGCTCTTTTGTGCAATTGAATTTTATCTTTACGACAAGCTCACTCTAGAGAAAATGCTTATAATGAGCTAAGGCTTATAGTGACTCAGGAGGTGATCCTGATCAATAATATATATTTTTTATAGGGCCGGAGATGTCGTCTTCACTGCGTTGCACACTTTTGACTAAAATTATAATAGCCTCTGCAAGGGTATACAAATATGAGTTTATTATTAAATAAAAAAATAAGTTCTAATTAATTCAACATAAAGCAGAACTGATTTAACTACAGCTGACATTTATTTGTAAGACTTTATTGGCACGTAGCCAATGGTACTCACGCATATTAAGTGTGGGTCAACATTTTGACCTCTACCGCTTCCAAAAATGAAATCTCGCCGTGGACCACGTTTAAAAATGTTTTTTTTTTAAGTAGTTTTTACATCAAACTATTCCAATAGCTAATACATCTATATATCTATACAAAATTTAGCAACAATTTTATATTATAGAGTACAAGAATACAAGAGTTCTACATTTTTGTTTATGCTAGGTTTGGATTATTTTCAATTTTTACTTCCTAAACAAATAAAATGTTCCAAAAGAATTTTATTTTGAGAATCTACACATTTAAAGGTTAGTTAAATTATAAATAACTTTTATAAAAGAAGCCCCGGGGAAGTCGGGAAACTCGACTATACCCGTCTTTTGGTTTTCTCATGAAAACTACACTCCGTTTTGTGAATATTTCGTTTGCANAAAAATACATTAATTTTAAAGAAATATAAATATAACGAATTTAAAAATTGTTATCTATTTTAGGTTTGGTTTTCAAATAGGCGAGCAAAATGGCGCCGTGAGGAGAAAATGAGAACGCAGAGGCGATCAGTGGATAACATTGGGAATAGCAGTGTTCGATCTAGTACTGTAGCAAACAACACTTCCGGAGGAGCATCGTCCTCTGTGACAACTTCTAACAATTCTACACCAGGTATCATAAACCCATCAGCTTCCGGTTCGGAACGACCATCATCAAATGTCACTACCACAAATAACCTTAGTGAAACACCTAATGGACCAAGCGTATGTTATATATTGTTTATTAATCCATTTTCAGCGATGGCTTAACTTATCTCTTCATAGGTTCTAGGCGGGGATGCAAATTCTGCACATACGAGCTCTGAAAGTCCACCAATTCAATCGGTAGCACCACGAATTCCACTGAACACTGGTTTCAATACAATGTACCCATCTATCCCGCAACCCATTGCTACAATGGCGGAAAATTATAAGTATGTTTATAAATCTTAAAAATTTTATTTGTAACGAGAAAGCTAACTAAAGTTGCAGGCGAAATTATTATACCCTTGTTTTTTTTATTCAATATTTAATAAAACAAGAAACAAAGTTAACTTTGAGCGGAGCCGAAGTTGATATACTCTTGCAGTTAAGTAGCAGCTTATATTATTGTATATATGAATCGGATCGTCGAACTAGATCGCCGATCCTTATGAGAATTTCAACATCAAATCAATTTTCTAATTAAAACTTTGGAAACATCCCCAAGCATCTTTAAAAATAGCAAGGTTTTGCCATTTCCTCTAGCATAAAAAACAACAAAGTTATGCCGAGTCCGATCATTCAGTTATATGACAGCTATAGGATAGATTGGGCTGATTCTTATGAAATTTTTAAGAGAAGATAGACAAAAATAATATGTTTGGAAAGTCCCCTCTAACTTAAAATAACGTAAGTTATGGCATTTCCGATCAATCAGTTTTATGGCAGCTATAGGATATATAAATGCTGCCTGCGAACAAAAACACGATGTGTGCAACGTTTCAAGTGGAAAGCTTTAAAACTGAGAGCCTTGTCGGACATGCTTATATCGACTCAGTGATGAGACAGAGGTGATCCTGATCAAGAATATATATACCATAGAGTATCGGAGATGTCAGCTACGAGAAGTTGGGTCGGGTGAAATGATATTTTTTGGAAAAAAAGGGTGCAATCGATTGCCCATCAAATGACCACAAATGACCATCAATATTTTAAAATGACCACCTCCCGTTTGAAAAATATTCAAAAATGAAAATTTTCGAAAAATTTTCGAAAATTTTAAAATTTGACTTTTTGAATTTTAACTTTTTTAAATTGAAATAAACCAAAATGACCACCAATGGTCATCTTTTAGAATTTTGAAAAAACTTGTAGTTTTTGAAATATTTAAGTGTTTAGTTTAGCTCATTTTTTTCACAGGTAAAACAAAATTTCAAAAAAAAAACTACTGAAATCGTTTTCCAATAGTGTGATAAACAATGACCATCAATATTTTCAAATGACCACCTACCGTTTTGAAATTATTTAAAATNAATGACCACCTTATTAATAATGATAACATTTTAGTTTTAAAGCTCTCGACTCTAAAGTTTGCTCACATCCTTTGCAAAGGAAAGATTGTATAATCTTTATACCCTTGCAGAGGGTATTATAATTTTGGTCAAAAGTGTGCAACGCAGTGAAGGAGACATCTCCGACCCTATAAAGTATATATATTCTTGATCAGGATCACCTCCTGAGTCGATATGAGCATTTGTGCAATGCCTTCGTGACCGTCTTCCTCCCCCCCGATTAGCCAGTATTGAGATCGAATAATAGCTAACTGAGCACGAGGCCCCGTGTGTAGATTCCGCTTCTAGGCAATACAATTGGATGACTCCAATTTCGAATTTCTTGAACGACCGTCCACATGCAACAGGCCAAACTTATCCAAAAAAGGAGAAAACGAGACGCTGGCTGACGAGATCTCCCTTCCATTCTAAAGCGCCTTTATATCAGCCCAAAAATGCACATGCTGCACTAGTAGATGATAGTGATTATCGCAATAGTGGGTGGGTTCCAGCCTTGATGTCGCTAGCAGTGACACCCTTGTGACAAACTTTGTGCACGTAAGCGAATACCCGCTGCAGAGCTGGAAACGAGTTAGCGCAGTTAAAACCAGCTATCACGGCAACGTACGGTGATTGAATTAGCAGAACCCTTGCCCTGAGCTCCAGAGTGGGTCTTTCAGAAGGATCTTGAAGTCCAAGAAGAAACGCAGGACCATGGGCCCAAAGGTTATCATCAATTAACTACTTGGGAAGAGCACTACGCGTCAGGATGTCTGTCTGGTTTCGTAGACGTAGAGACATATCGCCATTCCATCGTTCTGGTCAACTCCTGAAATGTCGAAACCCGATTTGCGACGAAAACAATAAAACAAGCGGGCTCCTCCCGAATCCAGGACAGCGCCCCAGCAGAATCGCACCAGCAGAAATACTTCCCATCGTAACTCATCAACTGAGCTACTTTCGACATAAGCTGAGCCAGCAACTGAAGATAACTGCAGTTTCGGCACCTTGGGTTGCATCTTGGGACTTTGAGCAGGACCAATGAAAGGACCATAAGCCCCGATGCTGGCGTCACAGAATCCGTGAATCTCCACTTCAGACTGTGATTATAATCTGTATATTAAAAATTAATAATACCATCTAGGGAATTCAGCACGCTGCGGCATAGTGAAGCTGGTCCCGATCTTCTTCCGCCACGCCAGAGAAAAATTGGAGCCCCACTTTCTCAACCGAAATTGGGCCTTGGCGAGGATCCCCGATGTTTGCTGCATTATGTTGATAGCCTCATCTATAGAGCCACCTCCACCATCATCAACATAAAAGTCGCGACGCAGAATTTCGGCACCCTTTGGAAAAATAGACTGCTCATCCTCTGCCAACGGATGCATTGCAGTACGTGACACAATCCAGTTTAAAAACCAGCAACTCATCCAGCAACTGTCCTCGGGAAAACTCTGAGGCATCGGTACATTTTGCAAATATCTCCTATGATGGCCACTCGATGGCAACGGAATCTTAGAAGAACTTGCGGAAGAACTTACGGAATCTTGAAGAGAAATCTTCGCACGGCTTGGGAGAAGGATTCAACTAGAAACTCTCAGCAGAATCCAACTCCTCTTTCGTCCACTTCACAATGGGTTCGGCGCAGTCTTCGATTTCCCAAAATTGCGGAGCTCCTTGCGGGCTGTTGACATGAACGACTTTCTCTCCAAACGTCAACCGCCTCCAAACACAACCCATCCAAGACGGGTTTTCTGCAGCAACGGTAGGCCAGCTAAGAGCTAGAGCTAGGGAAAAATCGATGTCAACATCGATTCTTTTTTTTTATGCCGATGTATCGATTCGGTTTTCAGGGAATCGATGTATCAAAAGCCTAAAAAAGAAAAAAAAAACAAGAAAGGAAAGCTAACTTCGGGCGGAGCCGAAGTTTATATACCCTTGTTGTTGAGTTTCAGTCCGCTAGGTGGCGCTACGCATCTTATATTATTAGATATATAACGGATCGTAGATAGTCGTCCGATCTTTATGAAATTTGGCATATCGAATTATTTTGCCCAAAGAAGCGTCCCTTGAATCCCATCCTTCTAACTTGAAAAACAACGAAGTTATGGCATTTCCGATCAATCAGTTATATGGCAGCTATAGGATATAGTCGACCGATCCCGGCCGTTCCAACTTATATACTGCCTGCAAAAAAAGAAGGATGTGTGCAAAGTTTCAACTCGATAGCTTTAAAACTGAGAGACTAGTTTGCGTAGAAACCGACAGACAGACGGACCGACGGACAGACGGACATGCTTATATCGACTCAGGAGGTGATCCTGATCAAGAATATATATACTTTATAGGGTCGGAGATGTCTCCTTCACTGCGTTGCACACTTTTGACCAAAATTATAATACCCTCTGCAAGGGTATAAAAAGCGGGGGCTTCCAACTAGCCCCAATTTAGTGAATCAAAAATGGTTCTCATTCACCCAACAATTTTCCAAACTAAATGACTTTTTGGAAAAATTTGGATAAAATGATCTTAGTAATTACATTTATGTATCTATATATATTTTGGCCAAATATAACATGTGTGGAAAGTCCCAACCCTCTAACTTAAAAAACACCAAAGTAATGGCATTATAATACCCTCTGCAAGGGTATAAAAACCCAACTGACTCCGAGCGCATATTCAGTAGGGCTGGATGCATAGTCAGTGACTCGCCTCTCTCAAACCAAATCTAATAGAGCTTGGCAAGGAACAAAAACCCCAGGACGACTACGAACGAGAATGTTCGCTGTAGCCAGTAAGGCTGTCTCACTGCTGCGACCCTGGGCAACTAGCCGTGCATAATGAAGCGCCTATTGGCTGACGTAGACGTCACCACCGAAGGCTGGCTGCTGGAAGACTGGATCGTATATAGTTGGCCGATCCGTATGAGAATTTCACCATCAATTCAATTTAAAAAAAAAATTGTTGGATATAGCCATTTTAAAAATAGCAAGGTTGTGCCATTTCCGGTCGTTCTGTTATATGGCAGCTATAAAATGTAGTCGGATGATCCTTATGAAATTTGGCTGATCAGATTATATTGCCAAAAGTTGAATCTGTACTAAGTTTCTAACTTAAAAAACACCAAAGTTATGCCAATACCGATCGTTCTATGAAAGATATAGGATGTGGGCAAAGGATGTAGGATGTGTGCATGTAGGAAAGGAAGAAGGATGTGTGCCAAGTCAACTCGATAGCTTTAAAACTGAGAGACTAGTTTGCGTAGAAACAGACAGACATACGGACAGACGGGCATTCTCATATCGACTCAGGAGCTGATCCTGATAAAAAATATATATACCTTATAGGGTCGGAGATGTCTCCTTTACTGCGTTGCACAATTTTGACCAAAATTATAATACCCTCTGCAATGGTAAAAAAATTCAGCAAGCTGTGATGCCTTCTCCCACAACTGCGACAATTATCAGCGAGGCACTCACGCAGGTGATGGCCAGTTTGCATACATTTGCGACATAGGCCGAGTCGCCTAACCTCGCCAAGGGTCTCTCAGTGGGCATTAACAGAAATCTGGGGTATTCAGAGGAAGGTGAATTAGTAATGGTAAAGGACGATCTACTGTTATTTGCGACTCTACGTCTTCCCACCTGAGTGCCCGGCGCGTGAGCGGCCAAGGCTACAAAACGCTGCTCAAAAAATTCTGCCATCGACTCCCAAGTAGGGATTAGATCCGAGTTTGAGGCATTTTGACCTTCCTCCCACTTGGCCTTGGTAGCTGGGTCCAACCTTTGAAGGAACAAAATTATCTGAGCAGCTGCAAAATAATTCTTTCGAGGCTCGCATATGGGCATTGAATTTATCTGACAGCCCTCGAAGCGCTGCCACTAAGCCATTTTCCCAAAGTTTGAGACTCCAAACTTCGTTCACATGAGTCTGAAATATCAAGCGACGCTTATTGAATCGTTTCTCCCAAAGATGTACTGTGATATCATTCCTGTTGGAACACCGAGTGAAACTCAGCCCACTCCGAATATCCTCCGCTAAAAGTAGGAAGAGGAAAAGGAGGCAAGGTTTGAAAGCTCCTACTGAGCGCTGGGTCCACCTGAAGACTGAAAACTCTGTTGGCAAGAATGGAATGAGCAGCAGTTGGAGCAGAACGCAACGACGTCTCGATTTCGGCAAGCATCGTCGCTACAAGCTCAGATACGGTCCATTGCAATGGTTCGGCTTGTATGGAACCGCGGCCATAAATACTTTCCGTTGTGATATCAATGTGAAATTTTTTCCAAAAATCTAAAAGAATATTTTTAGTATGTATCCTATAGCTCTCTTAGCACCATAGTAAGTATGGCAGTAGTATTATATGGCAACGGTGCTAAAAAATACTTGCTTACTTAACAGTGGAATTACAGTGGTAAAATTTCATTATTAGGCATCCAATTTATTTGTATTTAAATTATTTAGAGTATAAAAATGTAACCCCATTTTCCAATTAATGTTAGTGTGTTCTCCGTGCCATCAAGACAATTTTTTGTTACAGTTTTTTGGAGCTCTAAAATGCTTAAAGCTGTGTTGTCTAATAGACTCTGCAGCTCAACTTCTACATATGTTTCTGCTACTGTTATATTTTTTGGATATCTTAAGGTCTTAAATTTGAGAATTTTTTCATAGCTTGGCAATATATTGCATGAAACTTCACTATTTATAAATTCACGAATAAGCAAGTATTGATGTTTCGTAATTCCAGTGTCCATTAAAAGCGACCTTTTAGATAAGACCTTTTTGTATATTTGGTTCGGATGACTTCGGGATCGGTTGAAAATAGGATGAGCGTAAAACAGAAGCTACAGACTCATCATGTTTTTCTAGCAGAGCTATCCGACGACGTTTTGTTCTTTTTGAGGGCTCATCAAAATCTATTTGGGGTCGTCCACGTTCAGCACTTGCAATTCTTTGTTGAGGTGGCTCAATTATAATTGTTTCAATAGTGTTCAGCCAATTAGATTGATGTTTAACAATTGAATTCTTAAAACGATTCTATTTGGCCCAAAAAGCACAAATTTGTTTGCAAATGTAACTAATGCAATTATTAAGTTTTGTCATGTCAACTGCGTAGCCTTTGTGTTTATTGCTTTCTTGCTATTACACTAGTAACACTCCGATTTTTTTCTGCATTAAAGCCCTCTTCTTTGCACCAAATATCAAAGAGATGCATGCGTGAAAATTCGCACTTACAAGAAGCAACTATTAACAAGAAAGGAAAGCTAACTTCGGGCGGAGCCGAAGTTGATATATCCTTGCAGTTCAGTCGCAGTCCGCTAGGTGGCGCCACGCATCTTATATTACTAGATATATAGCGGATCGTAAATAGTCGGCCGATCCTTATGAAATTTGGCATATTGAATTATTTTGCCCAAAGAGTAATCTGTACCAAGTCCCATCTTTCTAACTTAAAAAACACCAAAGCTATGCCAATTCCGATCGTTCTATGACAGCTATAGGATATAGTCGGCCGATCCTTATGAAATTTTGTACATAAGATATTTTCAAATATAACATGTGTGGAAAGTCCCAACCCTCTAACTTAAAAAACACCAAAGTTATGGCATTTCCGATCAATCAGTTATATGGCAGCTATAGGATATAGTCGACCGATCCCGGCCGTTCCGACTTATATACTACCTGCAAGGAAAAAAGGATGTGTGCAAAGTTAGTTTTCGTAGAAACCGACAGACAGACAGACAGACAGACGGACAGGCGGACATGCTCATATCGACTCAGGAGGTGATCCTGATCAAGAATATATATACTGTATAGGGTCGGAGATGTCTCCTTCACTGCGTTGCACACTTTTGACCAAAATTATAATACCCTCTGCAAGGGTATAAAAATAATATGCGAAATTATCAACAAACACAAATGACGAAAACAAAAGAAACATCACAAAAGCAAAAGCAGAGCAGCAGATTGCGTCGCGAATTTGACCTTGAATATAGTAAGACAGCTTGAGTCTATTAATGAGTTTATACACATCGGCAAAAATCGGCAGCTGAACTTAACATTTTTATTACCTGAAAACATTGGCAAATGCACTGATATCACTCATAAAGGGGGAATCGGGGGGCAACATATCTAAAAGCCTACTTAAACATGAAAAAGACGTTCACATAATACCCCAAAAATGTATAATTAATTCAAAACACATAACGAACAAAATATTTATCAAATCAATTTCACAAAAAGTAATTCGCAAATTGTGAATTTGTAAAAGTAAATACCTTTAACTTTAAAATTCATTTTAAATAATAAAATTCGGACCTCCCTAACGAACGTTTGAACACTTTGAAATCCAATGATGTTTTGACGAATAGTTAACTTAACGCCGCTGCGCTGCAAAACTGAACACGGGTTCAAGCTTTGCATTCTATTTTTAGAAAGTCCCGTTATATTTCCAGAAAAATCTGGTTTGCCATTGAGAAACTTGGACATCGTGTAGACAGTTTGTTTACTTTTCGCAAATTTTCT
Organism: Drosophila pandora; assembly: GCA_021223865.1. Lineage (NCBI taxonomy): Eukaryota > Metazoa > Arthropoda > Insecta > Diptera > Drosophilidae > Drosophila > Drosophila pandora. The sequence continues at coordinate 101,754 of JAJJHT010014639.1, read as the reverse complement.
GTTCTGCGGATTTTTTGAATTATGGCCTATGAGGGCAACCACTGTGCATTGCAAGTCGCTGTTGATCACCGAAATATCCAATTCTTCAAGTTCGCCGTGGATGTTCTGGAAGCCCTCGTACATGGCGACCAACAGGCCATGACGCTCATGGAGCATGGCAGCCTCTACTTTGGACACTGGCTGGAGGGCTTTTTGGATCCTCTTCAAATCCCTGAGGATACCCAATAGCCTTGAATTTTAAATAATTATAGAGCAAAAATTATATTTCTTATAACTGGTTCTATTTTAGGTTCGTGAAATTGTTAATTTTATTAATTAAATCAGGTCGGGATCACCAATGTTTGGTCATTGATATTTTTTTAATGACGTTTAATTCAAATAATAACACGGAATTAATTATTTTTAGATTGTTATAATTTTGTTAAATTATGGGCACTTATGAAATAGAGTGAGACAAAAGCTCCAATTTATGATGCGTGTGCTCTGAGATAAAGGGCTAGAGTGAGCCAATCTTAGAATATAGGCTGAGCGAAGGCTCGCTACCTTAATGCTACAGATGAAGCCCGTTAAAGCCGAGCGGTCGAGAAGAATTGGCTTACGAACAACAATTGCAAAAAGATAATACAAACTATACTTATTATATTTTATCGATCTAATCTAAGCCGTGGCTGCTGCCAGACCCAACAACCACTATTGATTTTCAACTAGGTTCAAACTAGTCTTTAAAAATGACATCGCGTAAATGGCCGCCATTAGCTTTAGCTCCGAAATGTGCCCTATATATCACAAAAAACTCTTGACGTGGTCAAATAACGGTGGTGAACCCGCATGCCACGCCCAAAATATTTGATATCAATTTCGGTGACAGAACAATTTTATATATATATAAAAAATTGGACATAAAAAATATTCTTTCCTGGTACGTGCTTTTATTGTTTATTGTTATTGTCCCATCAGAGGTCAGAGATGTTTTGGAAACGTCAATCCTGTACAATTTTAACCATGAATCGCTACACACCAAAACAAAGCGCCGAAATAGTGGCTTTGTACATTAAAAATAACCATTGATGTGTGCTAACTCAACGTGCATATCGTACGAAAAATCGTGGTCAAGTTGCACACAACAATTCGTCGTTTCTTTGCCAATATTTGTGTCATACGGTATCAACGACCGAGACGTTCCAATGTGAAGGTTGAGGCGGTGAGAGTGAGTCTAGCCGAGAATTTGTCGTATCGTCACCGTGCGCAGCAGTTTGAGCTCAGTGGAACCACTTTACGGCGCTTTTTGAAGAATGATTTGCATTTTTTTCCATATAAAGTGCAAATAAAATTTTATAAGGATCGGTCAACTATATACGATCCGCTATATATCTTATAATATAAGATGCGTGGCGCCACTTAGCGGACTGCGACTCAACTGCAAGGTATATAAACTTCGGCTGCGCCCGAAGTTAGCTTTCCTTTCTTGTATAAGTTAGATTTTGGGATAGATTAGTTGTGCCTCACCTAATCATGGACCACTCATGGTATATTTG
>JAJJHT010014639.1:63486-100187 GCA_021223865.1 Drosophila pandora | reverse complement strand
ATATCTTATATACAAAATTTCATAAGGATCGGCCGTCTATATCCTATAAAGAATAAGATGCTCTCTGGGGCCTGACGCAATACATTTTTGCGTCCATTTCCATTGTATGAAATGAGTAGTCTACATGTTGTATTGTTAGTGCTTATATTATTATGACTCTTATATCACAGGCCAACAGCAAAAAATCTCCACCCATAATTTTACCTGCTTTATAACCTTTAGGCTTCCTTGAACCAAAGTCCAGAACAAACATAGGTTCTATCACCCACTGTTTCCGCGGTACACCTAAGAGAAGAAATTGATCAAACTTTACGATATATTGAATTATGTAGGCCGTGTAATGAAGATGACCATCATTTTTTCTATTACATATCATTTTTGAAATATATGTGTACCAACTAAAATTATAAAATGGTATCTAGCAGTTACCATATCTTTGGAATACTCATCCAAAGTTGAAATCACAGATTTTCTACATTAATTTTTGGTCTTCTATGATTTTTCCCCAAACATTTTTCTATGGAAGATTTTTATTTTCTAATTGAAATCAGTAGATGTTTTAATTTTGGATTTAAGGAAAAACTTGAAATAATTTTATATAATTTATTATAGGTGGTTAAACAATATTTTCGTCAATTAAATTAAGAAGAAATGACCTTCCAGCCCGTTGACATCAGAGGCGCCATAGTATAGATGTTTGCAAAGATAAATTAATTATGTATTAGATTAAGATTTTTAAAATTGTTGTTCGCAGATTGCAGATCGCATCACTAAGGACGACTTGACTCGTCCTTAGTGATGCGATCTGAGGATCTTCACTTATTACTGGTCTACTAGCCGGAAGGTGGTCCTTGATCTCTAGGTTTTCATCAGTTATTTTGAGGCCGCTAGGATAGACCTGATCTTTATTGTATTCTATAAAAAACAAAAAAAGGAAAGCTAGCTTCGAGCAAAACCGAAGGAGATGTTAACCGCCCGATGGAGTTAAGCAGCAGCTTATATTATTATTATAATATTTCAGATCGTTTATAGTTGTCCCATCCTTATGAGAATTTTACCTTCGAATCAATCAAGCAACTTTAAAAATAGCAAAGTTGTGCCTATATCCAGCTATAGAATATAGTCGGCCAATCCTTATGAAATCTTGTAGATAAGATTTTTTGGCCAAACATAACATTTGTGGAAACTCTCTCAACCCAACTCTCTAACTTAAAAAACACCAAAGTCCCTGATCAAGAATATATATATTTTATAGACCAAAATTATAATACCCTCGCAATGGTATAAATATAGGTTCACATTTTTTCGCAAGATCTGCGATTGCCTTGGCCTTTGAAAAATTTGCATTGTCTGGACTTAGTGCTAACTCGTGTTATCGTTGGTATTGTTTTTTTTTTTATTTTAATTGGGTCTACAAGTGGAATAGCTGTCTTAATCACTCATCAAAGTAACTCCATAAATTTTCTTTCCTATGAATCTTTTGTTAAGTTTCAGAACACCCTTTGCATGGCTGTATTGCTTTCAATTTTCTTATTAGTAAGCATCTGTACTATGATTCGAGTCCCATGGTTGGTTTTTAAAATTTTTAACGTTTGATTTGCGTTGCGGCTTGGGCCTGAGTACAGTGATCCACAATAAATGGAGTACGTCCGGGTTACCAAACGTTTGTCTGTAGAACGATATGCGGCCACTATCGGTGAACTTTAATTCAGGGGATTCGGAGTCAAAACAAAGGCTTTAGGTGATGAGCCCCTCGTTGAGGTCAGGCTGTGGTTAATGTGTGGGACTTAGGTCCTACTATGGAAGGCCGGCCTCGGCTGTGTCTGGATCGTGATTCGGTTAAATGTTTTTCTGTAGTTTTGGCGGGAGCAGCACACTGAGGCTATCAGTTTGAATCAGGCTTTTTTTTCTGAGTTCTGAGAGTTTGATTTTTGGACCGATTTCCGTGATTCCGGCGATTTGAACTGGGATATTAGGTCTTGGCATGAGATTCCGATATATACTTTATAAGGTCAGAAGGAGACATCCTTCAATGCTTTGCACACTTTTGACAAAAAATTCTAATACCCTCTATGAGGGTATAAAAAGCAACTAGCCTTTTTATTTGGGCAGCGCCAATATACATAAATATAAATGTGATCTAAAATGATAAAATTTGAAAAGTTTCTAATCAAAACCTTGGGAAATTTTATCTTAAAAGGTATCAGCTAAAATTCTGTATTAACGATTTCATTTTCAGGGGAACTTGCGTTCGTTAAATAAATTCCGCTAGCGATTTCCGCGGTACTTCTAATGATAAAGAGACTGCGGTAAAGATTATTTTTATATTAGGGTAATATTAAGGCAGAGGGTATTATAATTTTGGTCAAAAGTATGCAACGCAGTGAAGGAGACATCTCCGACCTTATGAAGTATATATATTCTTGCTCAGGATCACCTCCTGAATCGATATAAGCATGTCCGTCTGTCTGTCGGTTTCTACGCAAACTAGTCTCTCAGTTTTAAAGCTATCGAGTTAAAACTTTGCACAAATCCTTCTTTTTCTTGCAGGTAGTATATAAGTCGGAACGGCTGGGATCGGTCGAGTATAATCTATAGCTTCCATATAACTGATTGATCGGAAATCTTTGATCTTGATTGGAATCGTTGGTGTTTTTCAAGTTAGAAGGTTGTGACTTATTTGGCCAAGATATCTTATGTAAAAAATTTTATAAGGATCGTCCGATCTGAAGTGGCATAGCTTGTTGTCGTTTAAGTTTGAAAGATGGGACTTGGTATAGATCCTATTTTGGGCAAAGCAATCCAAAGTAAAATTTTATAAGGATCGGTCGACTGTATAATATACATAGCTGCCATAAAACTAAACGATCGGAATGGGCAAAATCTTGCTATTTTTAAAGATGCTTTTGGCTGTTTCCAACATTTTTATTAGAAAATTGATTTGATGGTGAAATTCTCATAAGGATCGGTCAACTATATACGATCCAATATATATATAATAATATAAGCTGCTACCTAACTGCAAGGGAATATCAACTACGGCTCCGCCCGAAGTTAGCTTTCCTTTCTTGCTTTTATTAGAATATAAAATAGTGAATCACAACCAAAGTCTACCTTCCTGTACATTTTTGGGGACATGCAATATGTAATTAGAATAGTAAGAATATATTAGTTATCAGTAAATATCCTTATTTACATTTGCATATTTGCGTGTGGCGCAACGAAGCTTAATGTGTGTAGTGGAACTATATCAATGAAAAACCCTTACGACCCTTCTCGGTCGTATTCAAAATCTTTACTTTTACTATTTACTATTTTACTTGGTTTCGGACACTGGGTGCATTTACTTTAAATTGCTTTGTAGTGCAATGCGAAAAGTTGCGAATATTTGTAGTATGGGCAATGCTCCATGGTTTTTTGATGGTGTGTCACTTATGTTTTGTGTGTCACTTAAATTTTGTGTTAAACGTTTTTAATTTCCAAAGACCTCTTATCCTTTTTTTATAGCTTTAGCTTTCTAAGAGAAAAACGCTGTTAAAAATTAAACATAAATACTTCCCTGATATTCGCATTTTTAACGCGAATTATATGTATTTGTTATAAGATATGTTGAACTTTTTAGCGTTGTAGTACCATTATAACGAGTATTGGGTACGGCTCCATAGTCCACAGTCGACTTGGTCAGTTACGTCAAGTGTCTCCTTATTTGTTTACAAATGAAAATCGTACATAGCCACGTGCACCATGAAGAAATTCGACCAGAGATTTGGGATTTGTTTGAAAGAAAACATTTTGTTGCCAAATAATATAGCAACAATTAAAAAAAAAATTGTACGAAGTTGGGCTAAAATTTTTATTCTATATTCAAGGAAATAGTATATAAATCGCGCGCGATAAAAATTTAAAAAAAAATTGTACGAAGTTGGGCTAAAATTTTTATTCTATATTGAAAGAAAAAGTATATATTACTTAAAAGTTATTTTTCAACGCGAACTTGCCTCTTATTTTTATAGCTATTGACTTATCTTAGATAGAATCCTTAAAAACTTTTCAAAATTTTTATCAAAAAAAATTATTTTATTTATTCTTTTAAAAATCGGGAAAATATATGCGATATTTGTGATATTTTTGTAAAACTATAAGGTGTTAAGTACAGCAAGGGTAAATCAATTTTGGCTCCACCCGAAGTTAGCTTTCCTTTTGGATTGAATTTTAAAGTATTTCATTAAGGGCAGAAGTATATTATTATTAAGCTAATATAAATCAGTTGATCGGTATTTGAGAAATAGTAGTATTAAAATACTTAAAATACGTGGTTTTAAAAAAACACGATCATTATAAGATCAATTGCAAGAAAAACGTACTATTAAAACAGTGTAGGTATCTTGGAATAACTTTGTATAGGTATTTAAAGTATAGGTAATTTAAAAATAATAAATTTTACTCGACCCTAATATAGCTATATGATGTAGTCATTTTTCATTAATCCACAGCTCACCCTTAGGATCAATGACACCCACATGTTTGCAGCAAAGGGACGCGTATCCCTACATGTTTCATGATCCCTTATCGTTAGGATCTCCATATGCTTCAACTCATCACAGAAATCCCACTTGTAATCCAGCAGCTGCGCATCAACAGCCACCTCAGCATGCCGTTTATTCCAATAGTTCATCAATGGTCTCATCAAATACAGGTATGACTGACTACAGTTGTGGAAGTATATGGTATCAAGAAACTCATACATATTCGTTTCAGGTGTCATATCTGCAGGCGTCTCGGTGCCTGTTCAAATTTCAGCGCAAAACGTATCGGATCTAACGGGAAGTAATTACTGGCCGCGTCTTCAGTGATCTTCAATTTTTAATTTGCCTTCTGACCTTTTGTCAAAGGCTACAGCTGCGGCAATAGCTGTTACACATACAGCTAATGAAAAATACCCACAGAATTATACAGGATTTTCAGTTGTCAGTAAAATTGCTTCAGATTTCAACAATATCCCACCGAATTTAAACCGTCAGACACGAGAATCTAGATTAATTAATATAAATATGGGACACGAAAAAACTGAATGTTTAAGATCAGGTGTTGATGTTGTCATACGTCAAGGCCTTATACTTCCGATATCGCCATCCCTTTCATGTTCGTCTGAAGGTACCAACATCAATTTTCATCCTGATTATAAAATAATCTAATATAATATATTTATGTAAATGCCACTTCGTATCAGTTTCGTTGCTCAAAACTTTGAAAATTTGACAGAGTTAATAACCGAATGTCTCCGTATGAATAAAACTACTTAATTTATGCATTTATAATTAAATTATTGATGATTTTTTTATATATTTATATAATATATCATATATATTATTGTTTGCTCCAGCAGTTCTGGGAAGTGAAATTGTGAAATTTCGAGCGATACTTGTCGAGTTCCATGATGAAATCTACACAGTGGACCACGCTCTCCTAGCTATCACCCCATTAGTCCCAGAGGCACCCCAAGCCCCAGTGGAAAAAGGTACCCTCATATGCAGGTTCCCGGCTAAAAGTGGAAAAACATATGCTGCTGCTGCTTTATTTTCGGCTTACTGATGACGAGGAGATTCTTGCATCTGCACATAACCGGCGTAAGAATCGGATTATTCCAGTCAGAGCACATGGTGCCTGCCGATGAATTGACCGTGCCCTGCTCAATTTTTTCTATTAGCTAAGCGTCGCACCCCACTTCACACACACTGAATTGCAGTACTGGTATTTCGCGAGGTTCCCACTGCATACATACAGCCCCCCTCCCGTCCAACCGACCGAGGGACGCTGCCGCATAACGTGCGGCTCGAATCGCTAGGATAGATCCGAGAAATTTTAAGAGAAGAGTAGGAGTAGGATATCACGAGGAAGAAGGTTGCACAGATATGGCGTGTACAGATGCACCGATAAGAAATTTTATATTGTTAGCGGAGCAAAGTGACAAGATGTGGTAGAAACCATTGTAGTCCGAACATAATACCCTGAATGGATCGTGATGGCATATGTCGAACTACAATGGACGAAAGTTTCTAGTCCGTCTACTAGGAACGTTAAAATTTAGGCGTAAGAGTAAATGCTAGCTGTCTACATTACCATAAATAATATTATATAGAAACATGACACCCAGCATCGTTCTATGGTTTGTTAATGATGGTAAGTTAATTAATAAAAGTCTACTATGGTAAGAAGGGAGGTGAAGATTTGCATCCCACTTTAGTCCTCTAAGGGCGAAAGTAGTTTTTTTGTACAGATTCTGTGTGATCACTCCGTATTGAGGACTCCAGACGCACGCTCCATACTCAAGAATCGAACAGACCAATGATGTAAGCAAAGTTTTTTTTATGTATGGGTCATTAAATTCTTTTGACTATCTTTTAATAAAACCAAGCACACCCATAGCTTTATTTACCATGGGAGATATATGGTCGGTAATTTTAAGTTTCAAACCTAATAGGACACCCAGATTGTTAACCTGAGTTAATCGTTCCAAATTCTCATAGGGAAGTACAAAGCCTGGTGAGGACTAGATCGATAACGAAATTACAATCCGTTAAGCTTTAGGTTATTTGATACGAAGTTTTAAATTTATCCAAATCGGATTGAAGTCTAGATTGGGCGCTAGTGAATTTATACAGAAGACAAAGCTTAACGTCATCACCGTACATAAGAACAAGTGAATCAGTTAAGGCAAGGGGAAAGTCGTTCATTAATAGAGTAAAAAGTAAGGGTCCAAGATGACTTTCTTGGGGCACCCCAGATGTGGCGCGGGCTAAGCGCGAGGTAACATCTTTAAAAAAGGCACGTTGGGTTCTTCCAGATAAGTAACTCGAAATCCAGATAAGGAGATTAGTTGGGAATCCAAAAGAATGAGTTTACTTATAAGAAGCGAATGGTTAACAGAGTCAAATGCTCTACTGATGTCAGTGTAAATTACGTCTGTTTGTAAGCCATCTATCGCGTGCCCTAATGGCAACCTCGGATGCCGATATTTTTTGTCGGAGTGCTACTTTCAGAAACTGGAGAGAATGTTCTTACTGAAAAGGTTATCGTTGTCGCCATTGTTGACAACTATCAAACTATCTAGGTTGACAGTTGTTCAGCGCAATGGAATGGCCACTCAACTGACAAGTTGACCGGCAATTAATTCAATGAAAATATAGTATTTATCTTTTTAGCCGAAACGATGAGTTGGAGGTTTAGGGGATGTCCGATAATCTGGCTCGAAGGACCATATGTGCGCTGCTGGGCCTCTGGTAAGTAGGGTGCTAGCTGAGTCACACTCGAAAACACAGTTGATGTAGATTTTGGAGTATAGGGACACGCGTCCTTGTTTATTCTTGGGATAATAACAATGACAAATAGAAGGCAGTTAACAAGTGGCCATTGGGATCCTGGACTCACGGGACATCGAGTCCCTTGTCTCCCGTTGGAACGCGTGGAAGCGAAACAGTTTCATTATTAATAAGGTTAATAAAGAGTCTGCCGGGTCAAGCAACCGCCAGAAAATCTGGGCTTCAATAATTTATTAAAAGGGTAATTTATCGTCACGGGTGTCATGCACTATCGTTGGTAGCTCCGCAGCATCAAGCGTTGAGCTGATCTGATCGCTTATCGCTGATTACGCTTATATTTAAAGCAGAATTTGTGTTTAATTTAATCTGAACATTAGTTGCCGCTACCCGAAAAAGCTCGGTAACTTAATATTGGTAAGCCCCGACGTGATTGTGCTCCGAAAAATAATTAAATAATTTATTTATCATTGAAAATTTGAGCTGTGAGGCTTAAAATATAAACATTATTTGGTTTGTGATTTATGCGCGAAATATAAACATCTGTTTTCAAACATACGCATTTGGCATCCGTTGTTCGCAGAGTTTTACATTCGCTCATGCATATATTACCCCTTTAGATAGTTCTCAATGGGTCGTGTGAGCTATCCATAAATAAACGAACTAAATTAAATTTTTTGTTGCGAAAATAAATTCGTTTTTCAAGTGTTCCTCTCCTGGAAGAATGCTTTTTTCGAGTCAAAGTGCAAAAGAGGATTGCTGTCCTCTTTGAAAGCGGTGAAGACATGATAAATGTGCGGCTTTGCGAATATGTCTCTTGGCAGAATTTTCCAGGTTTTGCAGCTACTGCCGCTTCCCACTTTTAGTGGATGTTAAGCGGAGTGTCTTGAATTCCGGTTACTGTTCTCTACCATGGTGGACACAAACGCATTTGTAAGTCGGGTGGAGAAGCTTCAGCGGTGGTGGTCCTGCCTTCATGGACTGGAGAAGGACCACCACCTGACTTGATGACTGAACGTTCGTTGGAGTTGACGGACAAAAACTGTAACGTTGCCTTGGCGCTGCAAAACAAAGGATCATTAATCGCCAGCTTAATTTTGAAGCGAATGTAAATGAAGTAATGCATCTGAGGGCCGTAAAATCCGCATCGGCGAAGAGGCTGAGCGAGTTTTCGGATAAATTTAATTCGCATATGCGCAGATTGCTAGCTGCATCATAATCAAGTTTTGTTGTAGAAGGTCGATGATGCCACACAATCTAAGTGGAAAGTATTGCAGTCTGATTCGGATTTCATTCCATCGTGGGAGTTCTCGCCAGTTTCTCAAGCAGAGATACCGGGTTTTAGAGAGCATGAATTTTCCAACAACGTCATATATCCCAAACCCTGCGGTAAATCGACGTAGACCCTTTAATCCACGTAACTCTGCATTTGTGATTACAAACTCGTCCGTTGCCGCAAGCATGGTTTCTAAGTCTATGGCTGTTAGGCGGTTAGATTTATGCAGTAAGTGAATTGGATTAGAACTTTGCGAATTCGCTTTCCAAATTCGCTTCTGAAGAGAAACAAGAGTTTGGTGACATTGAATTTCTTTGCATCAAAATCATTTTGTCCGATCAATCTTTGTATGTTACCTGTACGTACATACCACCTTCGTCCGAACCGCCAACATACTGGCAACATTTGTCCGCTATTCGTTTGGTTTTCGATCGTCTGTCTGATGGCGACCAGCTGATTGCTGTGGGTAACTTTAATATCCCAGAACTTATGTGGTCAAATGTTGATAATTCACCGTCTTTACAACTTAACTCCCACCATGACTTCCCTGAGGGCATGTTCGACATGTCACTCGGGCAAATTAACCACGCTAGAAATTCTTTAGGTCGGCTGTTGGACTTATGTTTCGTTTCTGATCCTGATGGAATTACTCTTTCCAGAACTTTGCCACTTTCTAACCCTGAGGATCCATATCATCCCACTCTTGAGGTTTCAATCGAAAATAATTCCTTTTTTGACCTTAAGTCTACAGTTAAATCTCAGAAAGTTCGTTTCTTTCGTAAGGGTGACTTTATGAAATTAAATAAGTTAATTTTGGAATTTGATTGGTCCGATTTACTGGCATGCGAGGATATAAACATCGCATTACAAAAATTTTATTACACTTTGAACATATTTTTCGACGTTTCCGTGCCGTGGAAATATCCGTCCGCTTCAACGAATCCGCATTGGTATACAAGGCACCTTATAAATTTAAAGAATAGTATGAGTAGACTTTTAAACAAACATAGATTATCTGGCTGTACAGTTAGTTATTCAAGATACTTAGTAGCTCGGTCCAATTTCACCGTGCATAACGCAGAATGTTATAGGAGTTATATTCGCCGCTGCAGGATTCAGTTAACTCAGGATCCGAAGCAGTTTTATAACTTTGTAAACACTAAGCGAAAACATGTATCTTTTCCCCCACAGCTTACGTTTGAGAACTCTTATGCGAACACCGATCAGGCAATGGCCGATCTCTTTGCACAGTTTTTTTAAACTACCTATTCACCTAGCAGCAACCTTATATTTTGCCCATCTTTCGATCAAAGTGGTGTGTTATCGGATCTTCTTAAGGTTAAGCCCGTGTATTCGCCAGGCCCTGATGGAGTACCAGACTGTGTTCTGAAGTACTGCGCCGAGGCACTGTGCAAACCGCTTGTTAAACTCTTTAATCTATCGCTGGAAACTTCGATCTTTCCTCTTATGTGGAAGGAATCCTTCATTATTCCGCTGCATAAAAAAGGGAAAAAATCCGACGCTGCTAATTATAGAGGCATATCTAAATTGTCAGCAATTCCAAAGCTTTTTGAAAAACTTATCACTCCACATTTGCAACACCTATGTAGTTCAATAATAACTCCGTGCCAGCATGGCTTCATGAAGCGCCGCTCCACCACTACCAACTTATTGGAGCTAACATCTTTTATCACGGATGGCTTCCGGAATGGTCTACAAACAAACATCATTTACACTGACTTCAGTAAAGCATTTGACTCTGTTAACCATTCACTTCTTATAACTCAGCCTTTTGGGATTCCCAACTGATCTTCTTATCTGGATTTTGAGCTACTTATCAGGGAGAACCCAACGTGTTTTCTTTAAAGATGTTACCTCGCGTTTAGTCCGCGCCACATCGGGGGTGCCCCAAGGAAGCCATCTTGGACCCCTACTTTTTACTCTGTTTATTAACGACTTGCCCCTTGCCTTAACTAATTCACTTGTACTTATGTACGCTGATGACGTTAAGCTATGCCTTCAGTATAAATTCACTAGCGCCCAGTCTAGACTTCAATCCGATTTGGATAAACTTCAAAATTGGTGTTTAGCAAATAACCTAAAGCTTAATGGATCGAAATGTAAACTTATGTCTTTTTACCGATCTAGTCCTCACCAGGCTATGTACTTTCTCTATGGGAACGCCTTAGAACGATTAACTCAGGTTAACGATCTAGGTGTCCTATTAGATTTGAAACTTAAATTTACCGACCATGTATCTACCATTGTTAATAAAGCTATGGGTGTGCTTGGTTTTATTAAAAGATGGTCAAAAGAATTTAATGACCCGTACATAACTAAAACGTTATATACATCACTGGTCCGTCCGATTCTTGAGTATGGATCGTGTGTCTGGAGTCCTCAATATGGAGTATACCAAGATCACATTGAATCTTTACAAAAAAACTTCCTTACTTTTGCTCTTAGGGGACTTAATTGGGATGCAAATCTTTACCTCCCCTTTTATCATAGTAGACTTTTACTAATCAACTTACCATCATTAACAAATCGTAGAACGATGCTGGGTGTCATGTTTCTATATAATCTTATTTATGGAAATATAGACAGCCAGCATTTACTAACACGCTTAAATTTTAACATTCCTAGTAGAAGAACCAGAAACTTTCGTCCTCTACTCCTCAGCCATTGTAGATCGACATATGCCCAACACGACCCGTTCAGGGTATTATGTTCGGACTACAATGGTCTCTACCACATCTTATCACTTTGCTCTACTAACAATCTTAAATCGCTTATATTAACCGCCTTATCTGTGCAACACTCTTCCTCGTAATTCTTTCTCATAATCCTTGCTTATCTATCTCGGATCTATTCCCGCGATTCGAGCCGTACGTTACGCGGCAGCGTCCCTCGGTCGGTTGGACGGAAGTGGGCTGTACGTATGCAGTGGGAGCCGTGCAAAAATCCGCATCGGCGAAGAGGCTGCGCGAGTTTTCGTATAAATTTAATTCGCATATGCGCAGATTGCTAGCTGCATCATAATCAAGTTTTGTTGTAGAAGGTCGATGATGCCACACAGTCTAAGTGGAAAGTATTGCAGTCTGATTCGGATTTCATTCCATCGTGGGAGTCCCTCGCCAGTTTTCTCAAGCAGAGATACCGGATTTTAGAGAGCATGAATTTTCCAACAACGTCATATATCCCAAACCCTGCGGTAAAATCCCTCTGCATTTGTGATTACAAACTCGTCCGTTGCCGCAAGCATGGTTTCTAAGTTTATGGCTGTTAGCGGTTAGATTTATGCAGTAAGTGAATTGGATTTTATCACCTATTTCGGCATTGCAATTCTTCAAGCTGCCGTGCGTGTGGACGTCGGCATCATAGTCTGCTGAATTTTGGTGGCAGCTCGCCAGCTGGTATTCAATGCCAACACACCTCTCCCGAGGGAGAGTGTTCCGCAGCTGCGGAAGATAAGGTCTCCGGTGCCAGTATCAGGTATAAGTGACGCAGGGTTCTTCACAGATAGATTTTCTGTGCAAGTCTGTATGCAATCCCAATGGACGGACTCCTCTGCGCGATTAAATGCGATCGTAGCCTCCAACATCACTGACCTTCAGCACTAACCATACAACATATAGACTTTTCATTTTATACAACGAAAATGGACGCAAACATGTCTTGCAACAGGCCCCCGGAGGTCCGGGGGCCTGTCGCAAAATTTTTTGATTTTTGTAATTTTTCAGGCATGCTACCCTAAGAAAATGGGAGTATTCTTTATAATTTAACTATGAAAAAATCTCATTATAAATGTATTATTTAAATATATTTTAATATTTCATACTTTACAGCAGTAAAAGGCTTTAAATATTTATTTACAAAATTAAGAATTTATATATTTACGAACAATTAAAAATCATTGTACTAAGATAGGAACAGGGTATCTTTCAGTCGGTTTTACTTAAAACCCAAATTTCCCTGTTGTTATTTTGAAACGGATGGTTCTCGCATACCCTACTGACGCCCACAGAAGCAAAAAAAACAGCTGTTTTTGTTTATTCTCACTCCACAAAAATCATCCATCAGAAGGGTATGGAACACCATCCGATTACAGAACTACCAAAACTTAAAAGCTATCGACTGAAATATACCCTGTTTATACCTTAATATATAGATTTTAATGCATTCGTTGACATATGTATATGTATATATGAAAAATATTTTACAGCTACCACTTAATCGTATTCCATAACAAATATAAAAAATAGGCTAAAATATTAAAATATAAAACATATTTTTTTCATTATTTGCGTATAATGTATACCCCAATTTTCTGAAAAGTTGCCTGAAAAGTTACAAAAATCAAAAATTTTGTCTGGCTTCAAAACGAAGTCGAACGCAAACATGAAACCGTGTATGTGAATTTGTGAGCACGCATAGTTATAAAGATCAGTTTAACCGCGAAAAAACCTTCTTGATGATGCGCTCCTCAGCGACTGAACAACCAAAAACGTTCAGAGAGAATTAGAGCGTAAAAATGAGAGTAAGATTCTCTCTAGGGCCTGCGGGGGCCTGTCGCAAGAAATGTTTGGGTCCATTTTCGTTGTATGAAATGAGAATGAATGAGAAGTCTATATGTTGTATGGTTAGTGCCTTCAGTCCAATTTTGCGTTGGACGTCTTGTCTTAGAAAATTCCCGCCAATGGAAACCTAGCGGATCCCATTTTCACCAGCCTCGGCGAGTTGATTTGCTGATTGGAGCTGGATTATTTTACAAACTGCTATGTGTGGGAAAAATTTGATTATCTCCTGGTGTGCCATTAATCCAGAAAACTTGTCTCGGATGGGTTGTTTGTGGAGGTGGAGGCCGTGATAATGGTAAGATCCTTATGGCATCTGAGCCTTCACGATCAACTTTATTTCCAGTTTTGGGAAGTGGACTCAAGGACTTCGACAAGAGGCCTGATTGTCCAGGCTTTAATTAATGCTGTGATCTGGCAGTTCTTCAGTGGGAAGTGCAAGTCGAACTCCATTGTTCGACCGGCAGTTTGACCAGCGGAAATGAGAACTCTGCAGAGTTCTGCGCAGGACTCTCTGCGGATGCTCCACCCGCACGGGTCTTAGGTTCCATTAATGCAGTTTCCGTTGCGAACCCATCATCCCGCTCAATCAACACTGACGTGATCGGAATACTGAGCTAATGCCCTGTCAACCGTCAATGTGCTCCTTCCAAGCGTCAATGTATTAGTTCGTGGTCGTTTAGAGCCTTCCTGCCTTACCGAGTTTTATTGGATTCTGGTTTACAAGTGCACCTTATCTCGTCGCGGCTCTCTCTCTGGTGGCCGGTCTCGCAGTTTCGCAGTTCATTTGTGCGTGAAGTCCCGCCTTAACACGTATTCTGTAAAAATTGAGGCTGTTGTAGCTTCCCACATTACAGACTGTCAGACCAGCCTTAACATAGATGTTTTGAGGTGGAAGATTTCTGACAACATTGATGTGTCTGACCCCAACTTCCAAAGAACGCAACGCAGCCACTAACAAAACCATTTAAAATAATTATTATATGATTAGCTGCAATGGCTTATTATCACAATTTTTTCTTGTCTGTCTGTCTCCCAGTTTCGCATGAGCTTTGTTGTTATTTGTAGCGCATGCGCTTTTGGGAGCTTTGGTAGAACTTCTGCGTCCAAGCTCTTAGTTCATCACTTGGCATTGTAATGAACTGTTTTTGCTAATGTTTTGTTCGTAACAGATGCCGCGACTAGCTCACAGAGTTTGGGGGTACGTTCCACCGAATTTATAGATTCGACGTGATTGCCCGAGCCCAGAAATAACACGGTATGCTTCGTTTAATACAAATCCACTTTATTATGTTAAATTTACAAAAAGGGTAAATCTCACCGGCCGCTTGGCTCAGCTGACCGACCGCTCGTCCTCCCGTCGATCCCCGATCCCCGCTCCGGGTTGGTGCCAATACACACGCCCTCCCAAAGCTTGCGCCCGGCATGTCGTGTGGCCTTGGTGCCTGGCGCCGAAACGGCTCACGGTTCCCTTCGTTTGGACTAACGGACTCTGGTTGCGGGGCCTGTGTTAATGCTGTTGTCTTCTTCGCTGCTCTTCTGCTGCCGCTGCTCGTCCGTCGCCGCCGCTCCCTCGTCGCCGCTGCTCCTCTGACGTTGCTGCTCCCTCGTCGTCGCCGCTTCTGTTGCTGCTCTTCCGTCGCTGCTTCTCCTATGCGGGTGCCATGGACCTTCGGTATCTTTGGCTCACTGGGAATGCCCTTTCGCCGTGGCCGGCACCTAATCCGTCGCGTTCGTCACTCGCCTCCAAACACCTGCATGCATTCGCCCCGCAGGATCTATGGCAGGCCAGAGGGTTTGGCGTCGCGTCTCCTTTGACTCCAGGTGTTACACTGTGCATACGCCCCGGCGCCTGGATCAGGATTCTAATGACTTTCCCGGGGTGTCCCTGCTTGGTTTCACTGTTGGGCTTGAGTTCCCGGGATGGCTGTCCCTTGCTTCACAGGATCACACCTGGTCTTACTGGTCAGCAACCGTACGCCAGGCCGATCCGTCGCTATCGCCATGATACCTGTCGTGTTCGGGAATAACCTAACCCAACTAGTTTTACCTTTGGGCCCGACTAGTTTTACCTTTGGGCTTCAGTTTCGCCGCGGATCCTGGATCCTTTTCCCACTTGCTCCAGATTTCTACTACTTGGCTGATTCGCGTACCGCTGCCGGACTTACCCACAGGGGGTCCTTAAGCTACTGATCGCAGATCCTTCGCACTCGCATTAAATCCCGCACTTGAGACTGTAGGACTTACCCACGGGGGGTCCTGGGTCAAAAGAGGTCAAAAGTGTGCAACGCAGTGAAGGAGACATCTCCGACCCTATAAAGTATATATATTCATGATCAGGATCACCTCCTGAGTCGATATAAGCATGTCCGTCTGTCTGTCGGTGTTTTTAAAGTTAGAAAAATGGGACTTGGTACACATTCTATTTCGGACAAAATAATCTGAATTGCCAAATTTCATAAGGATTGGCCGTCTATATCCTATAGCCACCATATAACTGATTTACCGGAAATGACATAACTTAGTTGTTTTTTAAGTTAGAAGGATGGGAGTTTCAATGAATACCTCTTTGGGCAAAATAATTCGGTATGCCAAATTTCATAAGGATCGGTCGACTATATACTGCCATATATCCGCTATATATCTAATAATATAAGATGCGTGTAGCCTCATTTGATGGGGAATATTTTTTTGAGCTTGTTCATGTATGTGTGCAATAAACTTGAAAATATAGAGTAAATTCTTTCAACTTTTACTTTATTTGTCTATCGGACGATTATATCCTATAGCTGCCATGAACCTTAGGTTACGTTCATTCAAGTGATGAAGGTAAGGGAGGCCTAAAACTTCGTAGCTGATGATGGACCCAAAACTTCTGATGCGTTGTCACTTAAATTACATGAACCCTTTGTTTTTTTGCCGCGTGGTTTTCGCGACATACATACAGACACCTCCCGCCCAACCGAAGGAGGGGCGCTGCCGCATAACGTACGACTAACGTAATCGCGGCTAACGTAATCGCGGGGATAGATCCGAGACAATAAAAATAGTAAGTACCCCAAGGAAGAGTGTTGCAAAGATAAAGCGTCAAGGATATAAGGTTTTAGGTTATACGTTGAGCAAACTGATAATATATTGAAGAGGTTATCGATTTCAGTCAGTTTGAATCACGCGCCACCAGGGTGCACTTTCATTAAGTATGTATTTGTGATTTAAACTATATTTGTAATTGGCCACACTGTTAATGGAAAAAGTTAGGTTAAGTTTGGCGCCACGCAAATATACGGTTATTCCGGTATGTATAAGGAAATAGGTTGAGGTTAAATCTAAGTTTATTAATCTAAGTATAATCTAAGTTTTCTCAACAGAATAAAACGCTCATATAGTCTGGATCTGGTATTTTCTTGTTTTGGTGGAGTCCAAAAAGTCTAATATGGTAAAAAGGAAGGTGAAGATTTGCATCCCAATTAAGTCCTTTAAGGGCAAAAATTAGGACGTTTTTTGAACAGATTCTATGTGATCTCGGTGTATTCCGTATTGAGGACTCCAGACACACGATCCAGACTCAAGCATCGGACGGACCAATGATGTATATTGTTGAAGGATTGGAGGAAACCTATTGATTCCAGCCAATCTTTAATATTTTTTATTATAGGAAGTTATCTGTCACAATCTATAGATCTCCGCAGGTATCATCTTCGTCTATGTCGTCTACATAGTTCTCGTCAAGTTATTCGAGGTCTTCACATCCTTCGTATGACTGAATTACTATGCATTCCCCCTTTCGCCGTCCAGCCAAACGGTCAAGCGGTTCCTTTGATTTCTTATCGAAGCATTTTTATGAATTATTGCGTTTCATTAGGTCGAGAAAAATGAGACACCCTAAAAAACTCTTATAGGAGGAGGAAAAAATCTGTCAGGAAGAATTTAAAGTAATCCACTTCTAAATTCTCCACAACATTATTTGCAGAAAGTATTGACTCTCATGAACATGTTCTTGATACCAGTACTGATCTATGTCATCCAGTTCTGCATCTTCTTCGTTGGGTAGACAATATTTGGCAGTCACAGGAAAGTCATCGAGAACCATGTTGCCCCAAACAATGTTCTCCCGGCGAATTCAATTTTTTTTTCTCTAAGTCGAAGCCTCTGCTTTGGTTATCCAAATGACTTCCAAACATGTCGTGCGGCAAAATCAACCCAGAAAATTCCCGGCTTAGTGGGGCCATTCTCCTTTCGACTCGGTTGACGGCACTTCTTCCTGAAATAAAAGTGGATTTTACGATATAATTTAGCTTTTACTTACATAAACATTTTACCTGGAGCATTTGTGGCAACAAAAATTGCATCCAAATTTTATTCCTAAAAATGTTGTACTGCATGGGAAATAACCTAACTATATCTGGGATTTTCATTAGGGCCTCCATCGGAAGTTATAATAACCACAGGCTTGACTAGTCCTTCATTGGTCCTTGCTATTGATTTAAAAGACTCAAGCTTCACAATACTGTCGAAATCTCTAGCATGAGTTCCACCAGTAGATGAAGAATGCTTTCCACTCCTTATGCTTATGAATGTGGGGCCAGAATAACCAACTGCTTTTGGATCTCCCAGTTTTTTTGGACTTATGATTACACCCGCATAAACTGATGGGATTAGCTTATGCCTTGGGGCAACAACCCAATCGTGATCTGGCAGCTTGACCTTGTATTCAAGATGCATAAGCAGAGGTGCTTGCTTATTTGCAGCAGTCAATCCAATTGGCACCCTAGCCTTGTCGTCTTGTGACAAAAAAAAACACTTGAGCAGGGTCGAGAACAGAGGCAACGCTTTCAAGATATTTTATAGATGCTGTAGCAAAATATCCATCAATATGCTGCTTGTGATAATTTTCTTGGGCTCGACAAAGCTTTACTTGTACCGTTCTCACATGACGTTTGCCTTCAATCGAGGAAGAGCTTCTAGGCAATAGTCTTAGATAGGTTGCGCTTCTCGACAAGTTAAACCCTTCTTTTTTGATCTCTTCATGAAGATCAGACAAGGTTTTTACACTTCTGACAAGGTTAGTGCGCCTCCTTTCATCAGCTCCACTTCCAAACATGGCTATCTCCAAAATAGGTTTATGGAGAAGCGGTTGATCGTCTTCAATCGGGGGTCTGCCGACTGTAGATCGTTGGCTACAAAAACTTTTAGCTTCAGGAATTTCCTCAAATAGGCAACTCAATTTTTATTGTTTATTCTGCCTGTATTTATTTTGAGCTTCTGCAATTTGTTGCTTGCGCTTGAGGCTATTTCTTTCCTTTTCAATTTGTTGCCTAGTTTTATCAAGCTCCTTTTGTTAAGGATATACTATTTGCCTTTTCCTGCGCAGAACATGTCACAACCGAAACTTAAAAACAGATTACGGTTAATTCCATAATTTCACAACAAACAGCTGATTTTCAATACAAAAATAATAGAATTTGTATTTGAATTTATTATAGGGGGTTAAACAATATTTTCGCCAATTAAAAAGGAGTTTTTAATCTCATATTTTCAAAAAGTCATGGCTATCTGAAACTGTTTCTATGTTCAAAACCTATCTATTGCAGGTATGTACAGCTGGTTTTGGAAAGCTTTACAGAAATTGTAGATAGCCATGTATTTTTGAAAATATGAGATTAAAAACTCAAATTTAATTGACGACAAGAAAGGAAAGCTAACTTCGGGCGGAGGCGAAGTTGATCTTGCTGTTGAGTCGAAGTCCGCTAGGTGGCGCCACGCATCTTATATTATTAGATATATAGCGGATCGTATATAGTCGGCCGATCCTTATGAAATTTGGCACATTGATTTATTTTGCCCAAAGAGTAATTTGTACCAAGTCCCATCTTTCTAACTTAAAAAACCACCAAAGTTATGCCAATTCCGATCGTTCTACGACAGCTATAGGATATAGTCGGCCGATCCTTATGATATTTTGTACATAAGATATATTGGTATATCTCAAATATAACATGTGTGGAAAGTCCCAACCCTCTAACATAAAAAACACCAAAGTTATGGCATTTCCGATCAATCAGTTATATGGCAGCTATAGGATACAGTCGACCGATCCCGGCCGTTCCGACTTATGTACTACCTGCAAGGAATAGAAGGCTGTGTGCAAAGTTTCAACTCGATAGCTTCAAAACTGAGAGACAAGTTTGCGTAGAAACCGACAGACAGACAGACAGACGGACAGACGAACATGCTCATATCGACCCAGGAGGTGATCCTGATCAAGAATATATATATTTTATAGGGTCGGAGATGTCTCCTTCACTGCGTTGCACACTTTTGACCAAAGTTATAATACCCTCTGCAAGGGTATAATGAAAATATGAGATTAAAAACTCCAATTTAATTGACGAAAATATTGTTTAAACACCTATAATAAATTCAATAAAATTATTTTGAGTTTTTCCTTAAATCCAAAATTAAAACATGTTATGATCTACTGATTTCAGCAAGAAAATAAAAATCTTCCATAGGAAAATGTTTGAGGTTGATAGAACCTATCAGGGGAGCCTTCAGGGGAGCCTAAAGGTTATGGAGCACGTAAAATTATGAGTGGAGGAAAAAAAAGTTGGAAATTGTCTGCCTGTGTAATTTTATCTAATCAATATACATCAGTATGTCACAATATACAAGCATGAGACCCACTAACCTATTGGCACACCTAGTAATAATTAGCAATAAGCATAAAAAAAATATCCAACCCTGACGGCGCCAAAAGCAGAAATCAGCATTATCAGCGGGAAGAATGGCCGACTGACCGAAGCAAGCAAAAACCAGCTAGCAAAACCCAAGCAAAAAACAAGCAATGCATGAACAAGCAATCTGAGTCAGCAGACTCAAATGTGGGTGAGCGTGGCATTAACATTGGTTTTAGCACGTCCATAACATTGACCTTCCTTAGATTTAATTATGTATAATTTAGCATCTTATATAAGAACTGTTCTTCTGAAATAAAGATAGTTGCGAAATTAGAGTGAATCGTCTCGTTAATCAGTGTTTGAACTACGGCACTTGAAATTAACTTACTTCGAGTGATCCTTTGTAAAACGGTTCATAAGTTAGGATTCTCTAAAAAAGCTGTCTATTTCGCGTGGTTCCAGTGAAACGGATCACCAGTAGAACTTTCATCATCGAACCTACTTCGAGTGGCTCCTGTGTAAACGGACCACAAGTAAGGCTTCATTATCTAATCTACTTCGAGTGTTGCTCCCGGTAAACGGACCACAAGTAGGACCCGCGTTCCCCAACCTACTTCGAGTGTTGCTCCCGTTAAACGGACCACAAGTAAGAACCCCGTTACCCACCCTACTTCGAGCGTTGCTCCGGTGAAACGGACCATAAGTAGGTCCGGCCGATAAGAAATCAGCCGCACCACCATACCATCTGTACTTGAGGAGAACCAGCCCAGGACTTCAAGTACCCCACATCAACTACAGCCTGATCACAGCAAGCACCTGGTCAACGCACCAGGTAATTTTAGTCAGACTTTGTACGTTCTTTGACTACGACTCCGGGACCGACCGCTATTCCCGCGAGTTCAAGTTCGACGTAGTGACCGCATAACGCTCTACGGACGAACATTTGGTGACCCCGACGTGACCTTTTTCTATAGGATCACACCCTGAACACAAGCCACACGGCAGATCATCTTTAAAACCTTACACCGCAACCATGGGATCAGAATCAGACTCCGTAACCCAAATTCTCATTGATGAGCATATTGAAAGCAACATAGCCATCCAAAGGCTAATAAGAAACTTCACTAAGGACTCCGCAGAGCGAAAGCTCAAGGAAGGATACTTCGAGGAGAGACTCTTACATGGACCCAGATTAAGAAGAATGATGCCAAGCTCCATGAGCTGGCACTAAGTCCGGACAATGAGTATTTCACAAAGGCCAAAGCGCTAGAATAACTTGTGAAAAAATATGAAGCCATATTCTCCGTCACAAAGGACCCGAAAAACAGGAAAAAATCTGGAGCCAAAGGCACAATCACGAGGAAACGAGGAAGAAGACCCCCAATTAACATTATTAAGACGAAGACATGAAGGACGGTTAAACGATATGGAAGACGGTGCAACCGCACCGAAGGACGAAAATTGTCTACACATATCAGACAACACATGAAGGAGCTATGGAGGGAATTCTTTACGGGATACCATGATCTCATCGACCTGGAACCCACCTTAAAAAATGATGGACATATAATGGATGGATGGATGACAGATTTCAGGTTGTACGAGCAGAATACTTTTCGTTTCCTAGTGAAGAATCACAAACAACTTCAGCATCAACACAAAAATCCGGGATAGCATCTCCATTTGTAATACCACCAGTCGATATTCCAAAATTTGTCGGGAATTCAGATTCACTTCAGATAAGTGGCTCCGGTTAGAATTAATCTCCACAACGTTTGGAGGACACGCCAGCTATCAAGATACCTGGCAGCGACTAAAGTCACGGTATCAGAATTAAACAATCCTCATTAAATCGGCACTTGCAACCATGTTTGGATCAGCAGATCAGCTACGAGGCTTACAATGCGGTGCTTAGAACAATCACCGCCCTTCACGCTGTGAATGTACCAACATTAGGTTGGGATCCCATCCTGATGCACATTCTTGAAGAGAAATTAGATTCCCATACCCTACCATTGCCATCACAAACCCAACCAACCGACAATCATCAAAACAAATGCTTGACCACCTAGAGCGGCAAGCAACCAGCCAAGTTACGCTACAAAAGACAACGGCCAATAATGGTTTTCGCTCATCAACTCAAGCACCGGTTGAAAAATGTGCCATATGCACCCGTAGCAATCATCGACTTCAAACCTGGCCAAAATTTTTGGACATGACTCCGACTCCAAAGAATAACAAGGATAAACGCTTGCACAAACTGTTTATCCATATACCATACAATCAACTCATGCAAATCTAGGTTCTCATGTCATGTGTTGTGTGTGTGTGGGAATCATCACACAATGCTGCATCATACATCTACGCGAACAAGAGTATCCACAACCAGCCAACTTACACACCGTATGTATTACTTGCGACCGCCCAAGTGGAAGTCTAAGGTCCTACCGAAGCACGACACAAATGCCGCGCAGTATTTGATTCCGGATCACAAGGGAATTTAATTTCTCAGGAACTGGCAGATAAACTCGGAGTTCAATCAGCACCAACCGACATTACCATAAAGGGCATAGGAGGCACAAAACGAGCAAACTCCCCAGCAGTATTAAATATGTTTTCATTAACTACCAATTTCAAAACACAAAAAGTAGCGTATATACTACCAGAAGTCATGACGAATCAACCATCTCAGCCAATTCTGCGCCCGAAAAACATTCCACCAGAACTTCGTTTGGCAGATCCCACCTTCACTCAGCCACAAGGTATCGATTGGCTGCTCGGGGCAGAATATCTCCCACAACTCATCGAGCCGCTACATATAAACCTAGGACAAGGACAGCCATTACTTCAACGGCCCCGTTAGGATGGATTATATCCGGACCAGCAACAACCAGTTCTGTGGTACAAACAAATCCACCCATGAGCAGTGCCATATCAGCCATCGAAGAACCAAGAATCGAGAGCCTGCTCGAACAGTTTTTTAAACCAAGCTAGACGCCCTTGAAGAAAACCAAAAGGCCCTTACCACGGCCGAGAAGTTATGCGAACAGCATTTTAATGGAAAATATAAAAAAAGGGGCAGATAAAAGATTAAGTGTGCGGCTACCATTTAAAAAAGATCCACAAACATTGGGAAATTCCCTTCCAATAGCATATCGGCGTTTCTATTTATTGGAAAAGAGACTTCAACGGGATCCTGATCTCCAGAAACAAAATGTACAATTTATGGATCAAATGGAATTGGGGCATATGACTAGATTAACAAAAAAACAATTAACATCAAACCATTATGTCATTCCACATCATTGTGTGCTAAAACCTGACAGTAGTACTGTAGCAGAGAAAACACCCGCACAGTTCCAGAGCTAACACAAGACTGACTCTTTTATTTTCGGTTTTTGCTCATTCCTCCTTACTTCACAAACTGCTTATACATACTTAAGAACTAACAGTTAAATACTAGGAACTACTGAATACAATGATATGATATGATATAAGTACATGAGTGTGACTTAGCATACTGCTACACTTCGGCCATTCTGACCATCAAGGATCTCCTGATTCTTTTTAAATACAAATCAACTTTTCTTAGACTTACTTCTAGTATTATAAGTTCGACTTACTCTATTTGTTACATTTTTTGTTGTGATATCAATACTTTTATTATTATTTACATTCATGTTTTTATTTGATTCATTGGTCGTTATAATTTCATTTCTTTTTATCCTTACAGTGGGTTTATTTTTTAAGCTTATTTCTATGTTTTCTTTTGACATTCTGTTTGATTGTTCGTTTACTTTTTCATTTTCTTTTAACATTTCATTTGACTGTTCTTTTCCATTTTCATTTGACGTTTCATTTGTTCGCTCCTCTTCTTTTTCATCTAACTCGAATTCATCATTGTCTTGATCATCCCTTTCATTTTCCAACCAACCGAGCCATGGTTTCATATTGGCCGAAGCCCAAACTCCTGAATATGGGACCCTAGATTGTTGAAATCCGTCTACGTCATCGACAATATAGCGATCGTTGCCTAATACTTTTATTACTTTAAACGGACCTCTAAACCTTGGGACCAGTTTTTTTGAAATACCTGTGTGAGAGTCAAAATTTTTTACAACTACGTAATCTCCTAATTTGTATACAATCGATTTTTTCCTCTTTTCATTTTTTGTTCTTTCGTTATAGCTCTGTAATTGTTTTTCCCTTTTTCTCGCTTCTTCTCTTATAATTTCAATTCTTTCGTTTTCGCAGTGTCCTTGTAAGGTTTCTTTAAGACTATCAATTAGAGCGCCTTTTTGTTCTGTTCCAAATAACATAATACTGGGGTGTTGGCCTATGCTTCTATGTACAGTATTATTTAATGTAAACTCTATCATTTCTAAAACTTTGTCAAAACTGTGTTTATTATTTGAACTCAATAGTTTTGCCAACATAGGACCTAGACTCCGATTGATTCTTTCTATTTGCCCATTTGCCTGGGGTGAACCGGTGGCGATCTTAATATGACTTATTTTGCAAGTTTCTAAATAATCGGAAAATTCAGAGGATGTAAAGCACGAGCCACGATCAGACACCATATACTTGGGTCTGCTGTACGATCTACAATAATCTTCCAATGCTGTTATCGCTTCCTTTGACTTAGTCGTTCTTGCTGAATATAACCTAACGAACTTTGTGCAACCATCAACAATTACCAAAACATGTCGAACCTTACCGTCTTTTGTAGTAACTGGACCGAAATGGTCGATATGGATCATCTCAAATGGCTTATCAGCTTTTGGAATATTATGCAAGTATCCTTCCGATTTGCCTTGCTTTGAAGAAAATGCTATACACTCTAAACAATTCTGTATATGCTGCCCTACTTTTTCTCTTAACTTTGGAAACCAATTTGATTTCATAATAACATTCACTACTTTGTCTGTACCCATATGTCCAAGCTCATTATGATATTTGTACAACACGTGCGTTTCCATATCTTTGGGTACATAAAATAAAATACTATCATTATTGTTTTTCCTATAGACAATTCCATTTCGCATCTCATAGAACTTGTGTTCGATCTTTTCTAACATTGCTTTTATCTCTACTATACGATCATCTTTACTTTGACATATTATGAGATTTTCCTCGAATGAGTTTGTATCTATCACCATTACGTTCGTACACCTGCTCAATGCATCTACATGTTGCATTCTCAAGCCTGATCTATGTTCCAGCTTGTAATCATAATTTTCTAATTCCAATGCCCACCTAGCAATTCTCGGGTTTATTTCCTTTTTACTTAATGTCAATGTGAGTGAATTGCAATCCGTGACAATCTTAAAACTTATCCCATATAAATATACCCTAAAACGTTTTAACGCATATATTATAGCTAACGTCTCCAATTCGAAGCTATGATATCGCGATTCAGTATCAGACGTTCGTTTTGAAAAGTATAGGACTGGGTGAAACTTCTTATCACTTTTTCTTTGCATAAGTATAGCCCCAAAGCCCATTGAGCTTGCATCACAGTGTAGTTCCGTCTCATTGTTTGGACTGTATAATGCAAGAATGGGGGAATCAATTAATTTTTCTTTCAAAGTTTCAAAAGTGTCTAACTCTACTTTTCCGAATTGAAATTCTTTATTTTTCCTTGTTATGTCATACAAAGGCTTTGCAATTGTGGAGAAGTTTTGTATGAACCTTCTAAAATATGAACAAAGTCCCAGAAAACTCTGTACTTCGCTGACTTTGGTTGGGACTGGAAAATTTCTAACAGCTTCTATACCTTTCTCATCAGCTTTAATTCCACTCCCTGTAATCGTATAACCTAAATATTTCACTTTCATTTGTAAAAATTCACATTTACTGAGTCTGAGCTCAAGTTTATTCCTAACCAGCCTTTTAAAAACTTCTTTTAAAATCTCAAAATGTGTTTCTAAATCTTCGGTCGCGATCATTATGTCGTCTAAGTATACAATCACCTTTCCTTCCTTAATTAAATCATTGAAAATTTTGTTGACAAACCTTTGGAATGTTGAAGGTGCATTTCTAAGCCCAAATGGCATTCTTAAGTATTCGAATTGCCCTAAAGGTGTCGTAAAAGATGTGTATCGTATCGAATCTTCATGCATAAAAACATGGTAAAACCCGTTTTTCAGATCTAGTTTGGTAAACCATTTTTTTCCTGACAATTGGTCTAACAAGTCATCAATAAGCGGTATGGGGTAACTATCCTTTGCTGTCATTTTATTCAATTTCCTAAAATCGATGCACATTCTAAGTTCGCCTGACGCTTTTTTTACCAGAACTATCGGTGACACGAATTCAGAATCACTGGGTCTGATGTATCCCTTCTCAACAAATTCATCTAAAATCTTCTGTAATTCTTTTTTCTCAGCATAAGACAAACGTCTTGGATTACAACTGAAAGGTTTGAGTTCATTTGTAATTATTTTCATTTCGCATTTTGTTTCTGGCTCATTTGGTCGTACAGGGGTGGTATAATATTTCTCAAACAAGTCATTGAATTGAGTTTTTTCTATATACGATAAATTTTCTCCAATGTTTATATCAATATCATTTGGTTCGTATTCAATTGTAAGAATGTTCTTTTCAAAATCATCGGTACACATAGCAAATTCTTTTTCCTGCAGTTCATTATCAATATTTTCCACAGGATTATCTATCTCATCGCTTTCGTCACTTTTATTCCATATCAATTTGGCTCCACTTAAGTTTAGAAAATCTCTGCCCAATAAAATAGAATTTCTCATAGATTCATTAGGAACGACCAACATTTCAAGTCGTGTTACTTTATTGAAAATTTTAATTAACGCAAAAATTCTTCCATTTGTAATTAATTTACTGTTATTTAAACCAAAATACACGGCTTCTGACGCAGATTTCATTTTGACATCAGCCGGAACAAATGACTTTTTAATAAGACTGACAGGACTTCCAGAATCTATGAGACACTCTATAAAAAAAGGGGAATTAGAGCTACCCTCGATTTCAACATTAAAGTAACTTACATAATCAGAACTTCCATAACGATTAGTTGGATCCTTCTTTTTCTTGTTTTCGGTACAATCTGCAACCTTATGATCCATCTTACCGCAGCCATAGCAAGCACCCTCTTCTCGTTTCGGCTTTCGGCAGTTTGCTGCCATATGACCCACACAGTTGCAGTTGTAACAACGAAGTTTCTGCTTCTCATTCAGATTTCCCTTGGCCTCCTCATTTGGCTTTGAGTTAACATTCCATGATCCCGCCGGACGAACTGGTGGTAACTCGGCAAGCAATAATGATGATAGCAAATCCTCCTTTGTTTTAAAACGCATCATATTGGCTGTTGTGCGAATTTGACGATCTGGTATCCCATAGATTACATATTGAATAAATTCTCTTTCTGTTAACAGGATACTCTTAGCCAATTCCACCTTGCTGTTGAAGTACATTGAAAACGATTCACCACTTTTCCATTTACGGGTCTCAAACTTCTGACGTAGGATGATTGTGCTCTCCTCAAATACAAATGCATTATCCATGGCGGAAAGTAAACCATCAATTGATTCACTGACCATTTCTGGCTTCGAATGTAACCAATTTTGTGCTTTTCCTTTTAGCTTGCTGAAGATCAAAACACGCAACTTATTTTCTGAGAGGCGATATGATTCTCTCAAGAAATTTATGTGTTTACACCAAGCATTGACACTCGTTTCGCCATCATAATCCGGTAACAATTCTCTTAAGCTTTGGAATGGGATTTCATCCCCCATTTGTTCTTGTTTAGATGACGCTCTCTCATTTGCCTTCAAAAAATTGTTCTCTTTTTGAAGTATTTCCTTCTCCAAGCGTAAGAGTTCCAACTCTCTGCGTATTATTTCGGCTTCTCTTATTTCGTTTAGTTGTCTTCCCATCGCAACAGTTTCGCTTGCTATTTGCTGACGTTCATTCGTTAATTCGCAGTATTTGCCCTCCTTAGTGGCGCCACCGTTTTCGTTTTGTTGGTCTTCATTCGATGCTTCTTCTGCACCCAATAATTTTTTCTGTTCATTTTCTACCGTTTCCTTTGTCTTTTGTGTCTCATTCTGATCCATTGCTTCTTCATTTGTATTGCGTGTTAGTTGCCGATCTTTTGTCTCTTCATTTGTGTTGTGTTTTTGTAGCTGATCTTTTGTCTCATCATTTGTGTCGCCTAACTGTTTTTGGTTTTGCATTTCGTCTGTGCCCTGTAACATTTCTGCTGCTTCTTTTGAACTTTGTTTTTGCTTTTCGGGTTTGTCTTCACTTAAATTGTCTTGTTGCTTTTCGATTTCGTGTTCATTAGAATTTTGTGGAATGTCACATAAAATTTTTGGATTTTCAATCAAATCAATATGTTTTGTCTTCGGACACTCTCCACGATGATCAGCACTTAATTTGTTTAAACGGGCTGCAAGTTCATTTTTATTGCCGTGAGACGGCAAAAGCAAACATTTACACCACTTGCGTAGTTCAATTGCTGTGTAATCGTTTATGTTTATTGTGTCCATAATGAATCAATTTGACTATTTCACAAACTTATTGTTATTATTTTATTTTATTTCTTCTTTTTTTTTTCAAATGGCACGAAGGTCTCACAACCACTTCTGACGCTGTAGCAGAGAAAACACCGGCACAGTTCCAGAGCTAACACAAGACTGACTCTTTTATTTTCGGTTTTTGCTCATTCCTCCTTACTTCACAAACTGCTTATACATACTTAAGAACTAACAGTTAAATACTAGGAACTACTGAATACAATGATATGATATGATATATGTACATGAGTGTGACTTAGCATACTGCTACAGTACCACCAAACTTCGGGTTGTATTTGACGCATCAGTAACGACAACAAGCGGAAAGAGTTTAAATAACCTCTTACGGATTGGACCAACAGTTCAAAGTGAATTGCTATCCATTCTTTTATGGTTTCGATCGTACGAATATGCAAACTAGCCATTAAATCAGAAGAATGGATGCAAAAAATAAAGCACCATGGATCATTCGATACGATGTTGTCAATAATAGGAAGAATGCGGCGACTTATTTTTAATTGCCGCAAACCAGAGAAGAGAAGGACTGGACTGGATTGTCACCAGTAGAATTGAATGAGGCGTTAGGAGTGGTAATTCGGGAAATACAGTCCCAGCAATTCCTACCATCCATTTAGCAACTCAAGAAGACGAAATTTTACTTGGCTTTAGGACTGAATTGTAGAGTAGTAGCTTGTAGTCCAGGCACAGTGGCGATCGAGAGTTTATGATCCAATGGAGGCTGCTGGCTTTCAGTTTTCGGTGCACCTTCTTGTATTCGATGTGCTTACGCCAGGTTAGTCGTCTACCAAGGTGGACGCCAAGGTACGTTACTTCGTTAGCTTGAGGTATCTGCTTACCGTTTGGTGAAAGAGGAGGGCATGTTTGTCTTTTAAGAATAAATGTTACAAGTTTACACTTTTGTTCGTTTATTTTAATGCGCCAATCGGACAGCCACCTTTCCATTACTATTAGATGATTAGCCAGTTGGTTTGTAGCTTGCGTTGGGCATCTGGAGCGACTAAGGATGGCGGTATCGTCGGTGAACGTTGACGTTATGAGTTGTGCGTTTGTGGGACTATCCGCAGCATACAAAACATATAGCCACGGGCCGAGTGCGCTTCCTTGTGGAAATCCAGCTACGATGTTGTAGTCGCCCGAAGTAGCTGCGTTGCATCTCGCAGAGAATACCCTATTATTGTAGAGGTATGATTCCAGTAGCTTGAGGGTGTATGTTGGCAAATGCGTTTTAATTTTGTGCGTGAGTCTATTAAGCCAAACTCGGTCGAAAGCTTGACATACGTCGAGAAAAATAGCGCTACAGTATTCTCACTGTTCGAAGGCTGAGTGTATTTCGGATATTAATCTGTTCACTTGCTCGATGGTTCCGTGGTTTCTTCGGGTGCCAAATTGGTATGCCGGGATAATTTTTCAAGCTTCCAGATGTGGTATTATTCGAGTTAACAAGCATTTTTCAAACAATTTAGACAAACAAGATAGAAAGCTTATTGATCTGTACAATGAAGGTGTTGTGTGTTTTAATAAACTAATTTTAATTAAATAGTTTCCGTTTTGCTATGTGGCTGTTCTGAGGCCTGTTGAGCGCTGTGAGAGTTAGGCTGATTTGGATTTTCCATTCCAGATCGTAGAGCATCGGCATAGGAGAAGCCGTTGGTGGTGTTTAGGGGACCGAATGAGGACCTTGCAGCTTTGGCGAAGAAGACGTCTGGCGTAGCTTTTAATGTAATGTACACATTCTGTGGATTTTTCGGTCGCTTGACGCATGCGACTCTTCAACTCCTTGTACACCATTCATCCCCTATAGTTTGCCGTATGGTTGCCTCCGCAGTTTCCCCATTTCTTCGCGGTACTGCCCTTGTTTGTAGTGCAGTAAGTGGAGTTGGGGGCGACCCCGCAGACTACACAAATAGCCCGAAGTATGCAGTATAACCTAGTGTGTCCGTACTCTAGGCAGTTAGTGCATTTCAACTGTGATTCTTCGATGAAAAAGATATTGCAGCTTGTAGATTGGGTGTGCTTAGTTCTTCTTAAGCGACCTGCTTTCTGGCTCGAGCTCGACCTTGAAGAGTTGGTGTGGCTTTTTATCTTTATTTAGAATGTTAAACACGTTTTTGGCGGCGAAGCCCTTTTCTTTAAGGTCGGTTTTTATTTCCGCGGAGGTAACATAGGGTTCGATACCCTTCACTTGTATGCCCTTGCTGCTTTTCAGCTGGTAGCTTATCCGATCATTGTCCAAATATTTGCTCGAGTTTTTCTCCCTGATATAGATTGGAGGGGGCTTGGGTTTTTTTGGGGAGTCTGGCGCTGGTTGGTTTTCGTTAACTTCCGCCAGTAGGGCAAATCTGTTACTACTGTATCTTCCTGGTTCTTCGTCGATCTTCTCGACGCGGTTTATTTTTGTTTATTTATTATTTAAGCAGGATTACTCTGCGGGCTGAGCTTGCGCCTAAATTGGTGCTAAATTCGGTTCCGTCATTGGAAGGGGGGGTTTTACACTGCGAACTCCATGACGGGGGAGTCGGAATGAGCAGAGCGGGTGAGCAAGACCGTGCCCTGTGGCTTTCAGCGGTCAGTAGAGCCGGCTTGCTCTTAATCGCCGATTTTTCCATTTGGATATCGCGGGTTGAAAAGTAAGAGTAAAAGCCGTTTCATTGGTTCACTGAGCTTCTTCGCTCGTTCTTTTCATCTTTGCTCAATGAGTTCATAGCGTGGCACTTATTTATTTAAAACAATGCACTAGTTTTTTTGTTTTAGCACATCACAACTGTTAGAAAAAGCTTGTCTATTGCTTTTAACAAATTGTGGTTTAGCGTCATTTCGCTTATATTGGGTTACCCCAGATTTTTTTTGTGTTGCAGTTTTCTTGGAGCTCTGGCAAAGCACGTCCGCTCAGCTTGGTAGTTCGTCGGAGAAAGAAAGACGAAAACTGTCGGGCCAAACGATCCATTACGATCAGTAGATCCGTTCATAGATACGGAAGGAATAATTCGAGTAGGGGAACGACTAGAAAACGCCGCATTATCGCATGATGCCACACATCCAATGTTATTAGCTCCAAAACACCCATTGATAATACTCTTATTTCAATGGAAACATCAGCAACTGGCACATTGCGGACCACAGGCATTATTATGCAACATTAGGCAACGATTCTGGTCAATAAGAGGAAAGGAGCTGGCTCAAAAAACAGTTAGCCGTTGTATCAAATAATGAGTCCACCACTGGCAGGTGGAGTTCAGGTGGACAACATAGACCATTCAAAAATTGCGGAGTGGATTACTGCGGACCGTTTTGGACTCACTATAAAATCAGAGAAAAACGACCACATAAGGTGTATCTAGCAGTGTTTTGTTGTTTTTCAACCAAGGCAGTACACCTTAAGGTAGTAACAGATTTGACTACCTAAGCCTTCCTGATAGCATTAAAGAGATTTTGCTAACGACAAGGACTGCCATCAAAAATCTATAGTGACAACGCGACCAATTTCGTTGGAGCCTATCAGAAATAAAGGAAGCAATATTCGCCGATGAAGCACAAGCGATGATACACAAGACCTGCGCGAATTTAAGCATAGAATTCAAATTTATACCACCTCTGGCACCCCATTTCGGAGGCCTGTAGGAAGCCGCAGTAAAATCAGCAAAACATTTACTGAAACGAACGCTATATACCGCCACATTAACCCCATAAAGAACTTGAAACCATAGTGATCGACATTGAAGCCATTCTAAATTCCGAGATCCGAGTTGTCGAAATACGAAAAACATCCGGCAATATAACACGGGCCATACATCGACTGGTGGTGCTACTAATCAATTGGCACGAGAGGTCGAGACAGTCAAGCAGGGTATCCGATCTATAAAACAATAATGCCCAACAGCATTCGAAGCCTGCCCCACGATCATCCACACGTTGCATCAGGAAATGGCGGAAATCCAAGATGCCCATCAGTTAATGCATCATCAACGACAAAAGCGAAACATACCATCGAAACTCAGAAGAGGATGCAGAAATTAGAAGCCAGTCTGGCCAGAATAAAAGTGGAAAACTATGCGTCCAGTCGGTATATTCCGCATGCAATCTCAGAATTGGTCGTCGTAGCAAGCCACATTCGTCGAGTCCAGGATGCTGTGTTCAATGTGCTAATCGGGGCATTGGTCTCAGTGTAAGAAGTAAAACAGGTAATTACAAAAATACAAACACACCTCCCACAGGGAAGACGACTACCCATCACCAGTGAGACAGCTCGATACTTATATCGACTGGCGACCACTCGGGTACAAGAAACCGAGGACTTGTTGATTTTCCATACTAGCATTCCGTTGGTCGAAGAAGACTATTTCACTGTATATCGGATGACGCCAATTCCACAAATAACGGGAGAAGGCCTGGTGATAACCAAGACGAAAACAAGATATCTGGCAATAGATGACCACCTAAAACATCAGAGCCTGACCAGTCAAAGAGCCAGAGCCAATCAAGGGGACCAGTTATTGGGTTCAATTGACAGAACGGAATGCATGGATCTTTGGGACCACGAAACCAATAACAATGACATATCACCGAAAAGGATCAAATCATCATTGAAGGCGTAGGCAAACTGACAATCAGGCAAGATTGTGAGATCCAAAGCCCTACAATCACATTATTGGGACGAGCGCAATTCAACTCAGGAACAGTAAAGATGTCAGGGAGTTATGTTCACAAGTGGCCTTCACTGGAAAAGATAAAGACAACAAAAGGGCAATTGAAGTCAACACTGAACCAGTTAGACCGACTACATGCAGAGGTGCATGGAATCTGGGTCATCAATACTCCGGGGTAATAATGTTAGGAGTAGCGATCCTCATAGCCGCATGGGCAGGGTACACACGGTTTGCCAGGAAAGACACCCCAGCAACCCATCTCCAGAGGACGATTCCCACCTAAAGAGAAGAATCCAGCTGATCGAACAACGAACCAGCCTAGCCGCGGTGACAAGGGATGGACATCACAGGAGATTCGAGGTAAAAGGCAAGCAGGAAAACACACATATAGTTCATAAGAAGGATTTATTAAGTTAAGAAGCATCGCCATCAATGGTACCCATCGAGGAGGCACCACTATCGGTAGAAAGGTTGTCGTCACTGTCCCAAGCCGAACGAGAACTAAGACGCCGTCGGGCAACACGGCCAAACGGTCGGAACTGCACGATAATCATGTCGCGGTCCGCCATCCCAAGAGAGGCGGGGGTACCGTGGCGAGGGAGGAGGCCGCCACAGTACCAGAAGTTGGCGTCGGAGCGACGTAACCGGAGGCTGCGATAATATTCATCCATAAACTCCAGGATGCTGGAGTCCCGATCGTGGGCAGCCCATTTCGGAAGACCGTAATAAGGTATATCGCTTATATCTGGCAAAATTCCTTAACTGAAGATATAGTCCTATAAGTGTAGCTACCAATTTTGTGCAGCCACTTGTGAAGCTTGGTGTTACGTACACATCCATTCATAAATATGTATGTGGATGTCTATATTTGATGGGGAATATTTTTTTGAGCTTGTTCATGTATGTGTGCAATAAACTTGAAAATATAGAGTAAATTCTTTCAACTTTTACTTTATTTGGCTATCGGACGATAACCTATAGCTGCATATAACTGATTGATCGGAAATGCCATAACTTTGGAGTTTTTTAGATCGGAGGGTTGGAATTTACCACACATGTCAAAACATCTCATGGGAAAAATTCATAAGGATCGGGCGACTATATCGTATAGCTGTCATATGTTTATACTGTAGCATGTTTTTTAGGTAAGAAAGATGGGACTTTAGAGGACTTAGGAAATATGGGTACAGATTACATTTTGGGCTATCTTATCCGATTTGCAAAAATTTTCTTAGCATAATTGGCTTAACTTCATTGTTTTTGAAGCTAGAATGATGGGACTATCTACGGTTTCCGTTTTGGGTAATATAATCCTATGTTTCATATGGATCGGCCGACTATACCCTATACCTGCCATAAAACTGAACTGTCCGTCTGTCTGTTTCTACGCAAACTAGTCTCTCAGTTTTGAAGCTATCAAGTTCAAACTTTGCACACATCCTTCTTTCCTTTGCAGGCAGTATATAAGTCGGAACGGCCGGGTCCGGTCAACTATATCCTATAGCTGTCATATAACTGATTGATCGGAAATGCCATAACTTTGGTGTTTTTTTGAGTTAGAGGGTTGGGACTTTCCACACATGTTATATTTGACCAAAATATAGTTATTTGGCATAACTTTGGTGTTTTTTAAGTTAGAAAGATGGGATTTGGTACAGATTCTATTTTGGGAAAACAATCTGATTTGTCGAATTTCATAAGGATCGGCCGACTATATCCTATAGCTGCCATGTTTTTCAAGTTAAAAGGATGGGACTTTCTGTGCATTCTAATTTGGGCCAACTTATATGATCTGCCAAATTTCATAAGGATCGGCCGTTTATATCGTTTAGCTGTTATATAACTGATTGATCGGAAATGCCATAACTTCGTTGGTTTTCAAGTTAGAAGGATGGGAAGTTCAATGTATTCCTCTTTTGTCAAAATAATTCGATATGCCAAATTTTATAAGAATCGGCCAACTATATACGATCCGCTATATACCTAATAATATAAGGTGCGTGGCGCCACCTAGCGGACTGCGACTCAACTGCAAGGGTATATAAACTTCGGCTCCGCCCTTTCTTAGCTTTCCTTTCTTGTTTTATTAGAAATTTGTTTGATGGTGAAATTCTCATTCATTCTTAAGGATCGGACAACTATATACGATCCGTTATATATAATAATAATAAAAGCTTCTGATTAACTACAAGGGTATATCAACTTCGGCTCCGTTCGAAGTTAACTTTCCTTTCTTGTTTTTTTTTTGATAATTTATTGTATAGTGAAACTCTCAAAAGGATCGGTCTCTCATCTGTTAATTTGTTTAAACAATTTGGTTTCCCACAACTACGAAACAATTTTGGATTTTAAATAGAATTTTGGGCAAAAAAAACCAAAAATAATATCAGGCACGTGTCAAATAAGAATATTTGTATATGCAATTTTGTACACTTATATAGCATATTTTCGTCACTAAAATTTATATCAGATATTTTGTGTTTCGCATGCAGGTTCGTCACCGATACTTTACCTCGTCAAGAGGTTTTTTTATATTATTGACTTATCCTCAAAACTTTTGGATGAACCTTAGGTTACGTTCATTCAAGCGATGAAGGTAAGGGAGGCTTAAAAATTTGTAGCTGATGATGGACCCAAAACTTCTGATGCATTGTCACTTAAATTACATGAACTTTTTTTTTTTTGCCGCGTGGTTTCCGTGGCATACATACAGACACCTCCCGCCCAACCGACAGAGGGGTGCTGCCGCATAACGTACGACTAACGTAATCGCGGGATAGACCCAAGATAGTAAAAATAGTAAGTACCACAAGGAAGAGTGTTTATTTATTTATTTATTTATTTCTCTTTCGCCATTGATTATTTTAATCTTACATGGCTACTATACAATCTAACTTTCATACTACTTAAGAAATGCCTAACCAATAAGACCCTAAACGCTTGTTTATCTGAGCCCCACTTAGTTCGGAGGCTAGGCAGCAAAGTATTAAAAAATGATAATGCTCTATCAATAGGCTCGTTCAAAAGGTAATTGGCCCTACGACAAGCAATCCGAAAGGGAGCAAACGAGCGAAGATCCCTCTGGGGCACATTGAATTTTAAATGCTCCAATAACATGGGGCAATCAATGCTGCTAATTACTATGTTATTAATGAAAGTTAAAGCTGCCACAGTGCCCCGATCCTCAAGTGTACATATGTGGAGAAGAACGCACCGGCTGTGGTATGAGGGTAGAGGATCCACAAACCTTAAAGGGAGAAGAGCAAATTTTAAAAATTTTTTCTGCAACCGCTCAACTCTATTTCAAATTATTTTATTTGCGGGGCTCCAAATAATAGAGGCATATTCCAGCCTCGACCGGACGAATGCGGCGTAAACACTAAGCTTCGCGTACGGGCTCTTGAATTGGTCTGTGTGCCGCTTAACAAAACCCAACATGGCATCTGCTTCTTCATCTCCTACGGTGTTGTTGCTATTCTTTTGCTTCTACTCTCGCTCAATAGAGATTCTTATCTCTATTTCTTTAAATCTTACTAACTTGCACTAACTGCTCTCTTTAATCTCCCCTTCTCGTTTCCTTGGTACAGAGGTTCAAGGTTCCTCATTAATAAAATAAAATAATATTTCTGTTTTAATTAT
>JAJJHT010014639.1:46707-61643 GCA_021223865.1 Drosophila pandora | reverse complement strand
TAGTTATTCAAGATACTTGGTAGCTCGGTCCAATTTCACCGTGCATAACGCAGAATGTTATAGGAGTAATATTCGCCGCTGCAGGATTCAGTTTACTCAGGATCCGAAGCAGTTTTATAACTTTGTAAACACTAAGCGAAAACATGTACGTTTGAGAACTCTTATGCGGACACTGATCAGGTAATGGCCGATCTCTTTGCACAGTTTTTTCAAACTACGTATTCACCTAGCAGCAGTTCAGCTCAGCCTTACACTTATAATATCCAATCAGCCAACCTTATATTTTGCCCATCTTTCGATCAAAGTGGTGTGATATCGGATCTTCTTAAGGTCAAGCCCGTGTATTCGCCAGGCCCTGATGGAGTACCAGGCTGTGTTCTGAAGTACTGCGCCGAGGCACTGTGCAAACCGCTAAACTCTTTAATCTATCGCTAGAAACTTCGATCTTTCCCCTTATGTGGAAGGAATCCTTCATTATTCCGCTGCAAAAGCAGACTGTCCGCCACCTAGCGGACAGTCGCAGTCCGCTGTAATTTTGTCTGCAGAGCTTCTGCAATAAGATCTTTGCTCTATTGACGATGGGACCTACCAAGCCCATCGGGTCATAAAACCGAGCAAGGGAACCGGGTTGGTTTGGCAGTGGGCCGAAGGGCTTCAAAGGAGAACAGCAGAAAGTCAGCAGAAGGATCCCATGCTAATCCAAGAGTCTTTGGGAACGGACTGAGTCTTATTACCTTCGGGCACTCCTTCCAAAACCTCTGTGATTTTGGAGCACCATTTCCTTAATTGAAACTGACCTTGTTCAACAGGATCGATGTCTGGGCTATTATCTCAACCGCTTCGGTCTTCATTGGGGCACCAGATATGAGGTTGTCCACATAACACGAGAGCCAACGGGAAAACCGGCACCTTCATCCTCAGCCAGCTGGTGCATTTAGCGAACGGATAAATGACTCTAGCTTTGTGGCAAAAGTCTCGGTCATCACTCTCCTAGAGGATGCACTGCAGCAAACTATCATCTGGAAAGACTCTTACGCAGCGGTATACATTACAAATGTCTCCCGTCAAAGCGACTAGGTGAGATCGAAACCGAAGCAAGGTATGGAAAAGCTTAGGTTGAATCACGGGGCCCGACATCAGGACATCATTGGAGGAATAACCAGAGGATGTGGCAGTCGAACCCTCGAACACAACTCTCAGCTTAGTAGTGAAGCTATCTTCCTTTGGGAAGCAGAAATAGGGAAGGAAATACTTGCACTTACCTCGCAATTCCTGCGGCACCTAGATCCAAGTATTCCTTGATGAACGACGTATATTGGGTCCTTAAATTTGGATGATGATCCAGCTTGCGCTCAAGTGAAGAATTTCCTAACAGCTCCATGCTGTTGATTGGAAGACGAACTGAATAAGCTCCTGATTGAGACGGACGAGGTGCATGGCGAAATGGGCATCGCAATTGGGCTACTCCTAGCCTGAGGTGGAGCTCCTCCTTCCGGTTTCCAGAACTGGCGGAGAAGATGATCGAGGCGATCGTCATACGATAAGTGTTTGCGGAGTCAGCAGGAATCAACTTACATGAGGCGGCCAAACGAGGTTTCCCGTAGGTGCCACCGCCTTCAGAAAGTACCCATCCAAAACGCGTCTTCTGCACAAGAAGCAGACCTTCTCCTAGCTGGATTTGCCCAACTGAGAACAGATAAAAAAAAGCTTGCTCCAATCAGCAAATCGCCACACTGTGCGCTGTGGAAGTTCCGATCAGCCAGAACCAAATTGGTAGGAACCTTCCACGACGCTCCATGATGTGAGACGCCACAGCTGCCTCAATGTACCCAGAATACATAGATAGGCGTAACTTCAGGCAACATTAACCGTCTCCAAGGCCAGTCACTGCTACAGAGCCGGAGTCAAGTAGGCTCGGCAAGGAAGAAAAGCGTAGAGTGAGCAGCAACTCTCATGGAACGTTTGGACGTAGCCGTGCACGTCCGTACCCAGCTGAGAGAACCACCAATATAAATCGCTCCCGATCTCGCTGTAGTTTAGCTTCTCCAATTCCTTCTGCAGCGTTTTGAAACGATCGAGCGGACGCTTCCCCATAGACTCGAGTGTCAGAATAGTACACTCCATTTTCTACGCGTCCGCGCAGCATCCTCTCACGGCTTGGCGCAGCAGATCCAGTAGCTTCAGCTCCCGACTCCATTGTGCAATTTAATTAAAATGCAACTTGTGACAACATAAACAACGGCGCTTTAGTGGCAATATTAATGCTGATCACGACAATCAACCGGGATGAAATCACGTCGGAGTCACCAAAATGTTGAGCTATTAAAATTTTGTAATAGCGGCCAAATAAGTAAACGATTTTACACTTCAATTTCAATCAAATTTCAATGTTTTTATTCGAGGGTTCAAACCAAACCAAAAAATAAAAGTAAATCAAAGCTTAGCTATAGAAATTGAGAACAATGCATTTTATTAACATTTCGTTGGCAAAGAGGCGAGGCGGGCGAACGCACACAATGAGCTAGTGGCAGCAGCTCTACAAAAAAGCTCCCTAAAGCGCATGCGCTACAAATACCAGTAAAGCGCATGCGAACAGGGGAGAAATAAACAAAAATAGAACCGCCGCTGCTCCTCATATTAAGAATATAAATTATTTTAAATAGCTTCGCCTTTAGCTGCTTGGCTCAACAGCACCTATTAAATTTAGACTTTTAAACAAGAAAGGAAAGCTAACTTCGGGCGGAGCCGAAGTTTATATACCCTTGCAGTTGAGTCACAGTCCTCTAGATATATAGCAGATCGTATATAGTCGGCCGATCCTTATGAAATTTGGCAAATCAGATTATTTTGTCCAAATAGAATCTGTACCAAGTCCCATCTTTCTAACTTAAAAAACACCAAAGTTATGCCAATTCCGATCGTTGTATGACAGCTATAGGATATAGTCGGCCGATCCTTATGAAATTTTGTACATAAAATATGTTAGTCAAATATAACATGTGTGGAAAGTCCCAACCCTCTATCTTAAAAAACAAGTTATGGCATTTCCGATAAATCAGTTATATGGCAGCTATAGGATATAGTCGACCGATCCCGGCCGTTCCGGCTTATGTACTACCTGCAAGGAAAAAAAGGATGTGTGCAAAGTTTCAACTCGATAGCTTTAAAACTGAGAGACTAGTTTCCGTAGAAACCGACAGACAGACGGACAGACGGACATGCTTATATCGACTCAGGAGGTGATCCTGATCAAGAATATATATACTTTATAGGGTCGGAGATGTCTCCTTCACTGCGTTGCACACTTTTGACCAAAATTATAATACCCTCTGCAAGGGTATAATTAACATAAATCATCTGGCTGTACAGTTAGAGTTTCAAGATACTTAATAGTTTGGTCCAATTTCACCGTGCATAACGCACAATGTTATAGGAGTTATATTCGCCGCTGCCGGATTCAGTTTACTCAGGATCCGAAGCAGGTTTATAACTTTGCAAACACCAAGCGTAAGCATATATCATTTCCCCCTTTGCATACGTATAAAAACTCATCAGCAAAAACTGATCAGGCGTTGGCCGATCTCTTGGCACAGTTTTTTCAAACAACGTATTGAACTAGCAGCAGTCCAGATCAGCCTTAAACTTATAATATACAATCAGCCAACCTTATATTTTGTCCATCTTTCGATCAAAGTGGTGTTTAAACGGGCTGTGTTATGGCTGTGTAAAAGATCCGTCNAACATAAATCATCTGGCTGTACAGTTAGAGTTTCAAGATACTTAATAGTTTGGTCCAATTTCACCGTGCATAACGCACAATGTTATAGGAGTTATAT
This sequence comes from Drosophila pandora, assembly GCA_021223865.1. Classification (NCBI taxonomy): domain Eukaryota; kingdom Metazoa; phylum Arthropoda; class Insecta; order Diptera; family Drosophilidae; genus Drosophila; species Drosophila pandora. The sequence continues at coordinate 57,807 of JAJJHT010014639.1, read as the reverse complement.
TCGCCGCTGCCGGATTCAGTTTACTCAGGATCCGAAGCAGGTTTATAACTTTGCAAACACCAAGCGTAAGCATATATCATTTCCCCCTTTGCATACGTATAAAAACTCATCAGCAAAAACTGATCAGGCATTGGCCGATCTCTTGGCACAGTTTTTTCAAACAACGTATTGAACTAGCAGCAGTCCAGATCAGCCTTAAACTTATAATATACAATCAGCCATGCACGGAGATATTATTGAACTACATAGGTGTTGCAAATGTGGTGTTGAGACTTTTGCCAGCATCAAATATTGTCATTATTAGTAATTAGTTCTCTCAGTGTATCTAGCCGCAGCGGTCCACTATTGCCCGTTATCAGCAGTTCCATATTCTTTGGTTCGCCCAGATTTGCATCCGCTTTGATGTTCTTTTGTAGCGCATGCACTTTGGGAGCTTTGGTAGAGCTTCTGCGCAAGCTCTAAGTTTATGCACTTGTATATTCGCATTGTTTGAAACGGCCGCTGCAATTGTTTTGGGGTTAAATTGACCCATAATAAATATTGAAATATTAATTGAACCTCGCCTAATTACGAGGTGTGTTCAAAAAGTAAGGTGACTTTGTATTTTCAAGAAAAACTATTAATTTATTTATCAATATTTATGTTGTCCCCTTAAAAGTAATCCCCCTCAGATACAATACACTTGCGCCCTCAAAGCACTTCCCATAAGCACTTTACGGTATAGCCTTGAGCTCTTGCAGTGATGCAGTCTTTATCTCTTCAATAGTTGCAAATCTCCGCCCTTTCATAGGTCTCTTCAGTTTTAGGAACAAGAAAAAGTGACATGGGGCCAAATCCGGTGAAAATGGTGGCTGAGGCATTATTGTGGTGTTGTTTTTGGCCAAAAAATCTTGCACAAGCAAAGATGAGTGAGCAGGGGCATTATCGTGATGCAAAAGCCATGAATTGTTTTTCACAATTCTGGACGTTTCTTTCGTATTGCCTTTCGCAAACGGCGCATAACTTCCAGATAATACTGTTTATTGACCGTACGACCATATGGTAAGAACTCCTGATGCACCACGCCATGGTAATCGAAGAAAACAGTGATCAAAACTTTGACATTAGATCGAACTTGGCGTGCTTTTTTCGGTCTTGGCTCACCTGGGCTCTTCCATTGGGACGATTGGGCTTTGGTTTCGATATCATAATCATATACCCATGATTCGTCACCAGTTATGACCCTTTTGAGTAAATCTGGGTCGTCGTTGACGTCATTCAACAGCTCTTGAGCGATGCTTATGTGACGGTTCTTTTACACAGCCATAACACAGCCATAACACAGCCATAACACAGCCCGTTTAAACACCATTGCATGGCTTCAAACAGCGCCGCTCCAGCACTACCAACTTATTGGAGCTAACATCTTTTATCACGGATGGGTTCCGGAATGGCTTACAAGCAGACGTCATTTGCAGTGACTTCAGTAGAGCATTTGACTCTGTTAATCAATCGCTTCTTATAAGTAAACTCATTCTTTTTGGATTCCCAACTGATCTCCATATCTGGATTTCGAGTAACTTATCTGGAAGAACGCAACGTGTCTTCTTTTAAGATGTTACCTCGCGTTTAGCCCGCGCCACATCTGGGGTGCCCCAAGGTGCCCCAAGCCATCTACTTTTTACTCTATTTATTTATTTATTTATTTTTTTTGTAAGCATGATTTTATTTATTGGATCTTCTCTTTATGAGTCTAACAATAAGGTTGCAAATCTCAAAATAATACGTTATCTAACAGTTTAATTTAACTGAATAGAGACTACATGGTCCTAATAATTAGCGCTGGATTGGAAGGTCGTTGCGATGTAGGCGGGAACTGCTAGAAATTCGCGTGAGGGCACTCGCGAGATGATTTGGATGTACCGATAGCCTGTTGTAGTACTTTGTTGTAATTTGTGCTATCTCTTCTCTGACGAGTGGTATGTCAAAGTCCCTGTGAATGTTTGCATTCCGAACGTACCACGGTGCCCCGGTGATGGTTCTGAGAATTTTTTGTTCTTTGCATTATATCCACACTGCTGTTACTGGCATTCCCCCACAACTGAGAGCCGTACATACAGATTGGTTTCAGAACTGTGTTGTATAGGAGTATCTTATAGTCCAGACTAAGGGGCGAGCGGCTATTGATAAGCCAGTGGAGGTTGCTGGCTTTGAGCTTTAAATGAGTTCTTTTGGCTTCAATGTGGCTGCGCCAAGTAAGACGTCTATCGAGGTGTACGCCAAGATATGTCACTTCATTTGCTATCGAAACCACTGTGTAGTTTAGAATAAGTGGGGGGCAGTCTTGCCTTTTAAGTGTGAACGTTTCGTGTTTGCATTTTTGTTCGTTAACTTTGATTCGCCAGTTGGATAGCCATTTCTCCACTGCCACTAGGTGTTTAGCAAGTTGCGCCGTTGCTTGCTTGGGGCATCTCGATCGGCTTAGGATCGCTGTGTCATCAGCAAAAGTGGATGTGGTGAGTTGCATGCTCGTTGGGATGTCCGCAGTGTAGATAAGGTAGAGTGTTGGTCCTAACACGCTGCCTTGAGGAACTCTGGCACTGATGATGTAATCATCGGACATGGCAGCATTACATCTTACTGAAAATTTTCTGTTTTAAAGGTATGACTTCAGAAGTTTATGAGTGTTGGTTGGGAGAATTTCTCTTATTTTGTGCATTAAACCTTGTAGCCATACTCTGTCGAAAGCTTGTGATACGTCCAGAAATATCGCAGTGCAGTGCTCCCTTTGTTCGAATGCATTTCTGATTTCAGAAGTTATGTGGTTGACTTGCTCGATGGTTCCATGTTTTTCTTGAAAACCGAATTGAAGAGTCGGGATTTTGTTGTGTGTTCTGAGATGTGGGGTAATATGTGCCAAGAGGCATTTTTCGAAGAGTTTTGATAGACACGTTAGTAAACTAATTGGTCTATATGATGAAGCAATTGTGCGGTCTTTGCCAGGTTTTGGTTTCATTATAATGAACGACTTTTTCCATCTCTCCGGGAAGTGTCCATGTTTCGTTATTGCATTGAAGAGTTGGCAAATAACTCGAACTACGCAGAGAGGAAATTCGATATCGCATCCTGGGGATTTTTTTGGGTTGAGTTGTTCATATATGATTTTGAGCAACCCGTGTGGTCTGAATACAATTGGATCATATGTAGATGTGTCGATATCTGATATTGCTGGCAGTGAGATCCCGTTTGATGATGTGTTGGGCTGAAATACATTTTGAAGATGTTCTGCAAATCTCTCGGCTCTTTCGCCGTCGCTATGCGCCCAGTTGCCTGTGGATGTCCTAATTGGTATTGCAGGTTCTATTGGTGCGCTGAGTGATGAGTGTGCTCTCCAAAGTGGGAACTAGGAGCTCGATGGGAATAACTGCTCTATGAAATGTTTTTGGGACCTTTCTTCTTCTTGACGGAGTGCAGCTGTGAGTCTTCGTGTAGCATCTTTAAACCTATGTTTTGCAGATGGTGATCTGTTGGATTGCCAGTCTCGCTGTGAGCGTTGCTTTGCTTGAACAAGCTGTTCTATTTCAACGTTCGTGTATCTATGATTGTACGAGGTTTCTTGCGTTTGTTGGGTGCTCGCATGTCAACTGCCACGACCAAGACGGATTCAAGGGCGATTGTGGATAAGTTGATATCAGCTTCGTCATTCAAACGTGGATTCAACTCGATATGCGGACTGACATATTTTTTGTACTTGAGCCAGTTGGTTTTATTCGTTGTTAGTCTGAATGGTTTATCTACCGCAACTGGATGTAGATTTATTTGGAGGAGTACAGGCGAGTGGTCAGACGATAGATCTGGTAAGGAGTTGGCGCTTATCAGGTTGCGTGGAATGTTTTTTGTGACTGCAAAGTCTATAAAGTCTGGCAATTTTCTGGGATCTGTTGGCCAATATGTAGGTGTCCCAGGTGACACACAGTCTAGCTTGTTGCTTGGTTTTATTATTGCGTTGTACAACTGCCTTCCCTTTGGAGTCACCAGTCGAGATCCCCATTGCTTGTGCTTGGCAAGCTTGCGTATGCTTGGCATTAAAGTCTCCTGCTGCTATAAATTGTTCGCTCAGAGAGTTGAAGTTGTCCATGATTCGGATATTGTAAACCGAGGAGGACAGTATACGGCGGCAAGCTTTAGGGAACGGTGGTCCATCTGTACCTCTATAGATGTAGCTTGCATGTAGTTAGTGGCGAAACTATTGTGGAAGCAGTGCTTAATGCGTTTTCTAATCAGAATCCCAGTGCTTCAGTGTGCTTTCCCGTCTGGGTGATTCGTGTTGTAGAAGAAGTAGTGTTGAATTTCGAAATTGTATTTATTTTTAAGATGAGTTTCTGCGAGTAACATTACATCGATTGTTCGACCGTATCGATTGTTATTAAGGAATTGAATCAAGTTTGCGCTGTGAGACGCCGTTGGCGTTCCACAATGATATACGAAGTGGAGCCTTTGATTACTTCGTCTGGTTTTGAGCAACAAGCAGCTCAATCAAAACGTTCTGGTTTCGCACAAGATCTTGTATAGTTGTCTGCATGAATGACATGAAATCCATCATACTTTGTTGAAGATTACATATCATTGCTTCAAATTTGTTCGTAGACTGTTCTCCTGGTTGGTGAGGGGAAACTGATGATCGTGGCTTGGTGGGGGCGGTACTTTTCAGGCCCATTTTTAGAGCAGCAGCAAAGCTTTCGGGTTTGTCAGTGAACTCATTATAAGCTGAAGGTTTCACGGCTGTAGGGGGGAAGACATCACATAGGTGTAATGTGTGAGCGAGCAATGGTCACTCTTGGGTGTGTACGACTTTTCAGTTCCTTGTAGACTGGACAGCCCCTGTAGTTAGCCGTATGGTTGCCTCCAAAGTTTCTACACTTTTTGCTGCTGGGATCCTCTTTTTTTTGGGCATTTGTGGGAGTCATGAAGTTCTCCACAAACAACGCATACTGGACGGAGCGTGCAGTAAGTCCTTGTGGGGCCTGAACTTTTATTTCGTGAATATTTCCCTTTGTTAGTGGAATTATGTGGAAATTGTCTGGTCCGATTAGATTTAGTATTGAGCTTACGAGAGCATTAGAACTTTTCTCTCTAATGTAAATCGGCGGCGGTTTGGGCTTTTTATTGTCTCCTACGATGTGTTCAGGGGGTATTTCATCGGATTTAGCTACTCTATTCCTTGCCTTAACTGATTCACTTGTACTTATGTACTAGCGCCTAAACCTAGGCTTCAATCCGATTTGGATAATTTTCAAAATTGGTGTTTAGAAAATAACCTAAAGCTTAATGGATCGAAATGTAAGCTTATGAACTTTCTTAGTTTAAGTTCATATCCTGGTAATGATAAAACGATTAATTAATTGCTTGAGTCTGGATCATCTGTCTGGAGTCCTCAATGCGGAGTACACCAAGATCACATAGAATCTGTACACAAAGCTTCCTAATTTTCGCCCTTAGAGGACCTTATTGGGATGCAAATCTTCACCTTCCCTTTTACCATAGTAGACTTTTGTTATTTAACTTACTATCAGTTAAAAACCGTAGATCGATGCTGGGTGTCGTGTTCTATATAATCTCATTAATGGAAATGTTGATAGCTAGCATTTACTAACACGCTTAAATTTTAACGTTCTTATTGGAAGGTGACGTCGATCCAATTCCCGGGAGTTGCCTTTAACACTCTGGACTCCACCAAAACAAGAAAACACCAGATCTTGTAGCGAAGCCAACACTTAAAACTCAATAAGTGTGGTAATGAGTGACTATATGAGCGTTTTTTATTCTGTTGAGAAATATAAACTTAGATTTAACCTTAACCTATTTCCTTAAACATACCGGAATAACCGTATATTTGCCGTGGCGCACTTTTGCCATAAACAGTGTCCAATTACAGATATAGTTTGAATCACAAAAACATACTTAATGAAAGTTCACCCTAGTGGAGCGTAATTCAAACTGCCTGAAATCGATATTCTAGCAGGTTAGCTTATCCGTTCCACGACAGAAGGACTAAAAACTTTCGTCCTCCTTTCCTTAGCCAATATAGTTGACATATGTCCAGCACGATCCTTTTAGGGTATTATGTTTGGACTACAATGGTCTTTTCCATATATTATCAGTTGGCTCAATGTATAACCTAAAACATTTTATCCTTAACGCTTTATCTTTGCAAAACTCTATGAGATTCGTTGGGCGATTAGACATTCATAGGTCCAATCTGGAGATTAATGAAAATTTATGTGTGTCCACGTTGGCTATCTTGGAAGCTATGCGTTTGGGATATGTGGCCTCTAGCATCACCCTGCCAGTGCCTTCACACATACTACACTCCCGCCCAATTCCGTCAGTGGACTGCATGAATCGTGCTGCCTTGGGCTCTAATAAGAGCTTAAGAGTTTTCTTCCAAAATATATATGGAATGCGGACCAAATCCCGCATGAGCCTTTTGAATTCTTCAGTCTGTGATTTTGATGTAATCGTTCTCGTTGAAACATGGCTCAATAGCAACTTTAGTTCCACCGAGTTCTTTGAACCCAAATTGTTTCAAGTATTTAGAAAAGACCGTGATTCATCCAGCACCCATTGTGAGCGAGGAGGTGGTGTGATTCTTCCTATCCGCCGATCCATGTTGGCCACGGTTGTTAGCCTTAAGGTTGGCGACCCTATACTGGACCAGCTAGCCGTCTCAATCCAGGGCATTCAGGGCCCTTTCATCATCATTGCATCGTACATCCCGCCAAACAGCGCATTCAGTACTTATCAAGCGCATATGGAAAATATCGCCAGTGTCTGTGGTAGCATGAAGGACCCTACGGCTCTGATGGTTGCTGGCGACTTCAACTTGAGCTCTATTGTTTGGACTTGGGACCCGGAGTCCCTCGGCATGTTACCCAGCAATGTTCACCAATCGCATGAAATCGTTGTTTGGGATGATATTTTTAGCATGGGCCTCTCCCAAGTAAATAATATTTATAATGATTTATCGAAAATTCTGGATCTGATATTTTTAAATAATGTCGTTCATAGTAAAGTAGAAATTTGTAATGTACCATTAAGTCCGTGTGATATGCACCATAAGCCATTGTTGATACACATCGAATTTTATAGTTTTCTGCCTTCCCCCTCACCTATTTCTTATTATCCCTTTAATGAGTCTAAGCTTTCACTTATTAATAACGCTATTGTAAGTTTTGATTGGGTTTCCCTTTTTTCGGATGGCACGATTGATAATTGTTATACCAAGTTTTTGATTGCTCTTTTCAATATTATCGACAATAATGCCTCCGTTAGGGTTCGAAGGTCGTTCAAGCTGCCTTGGTATACAAAGGGTCTAAAAAACTTAAAGAATAGAAGGGATACATTTTATAAGCGATTTCTAAAGACAGGGGAACTAATGGCTGGTGAGTTGTACCGGCAATATAAGCGGGAGTTTGAATTCCTCAATAAATTTCTATACAACCAATATATTATTGATGTTGAAGCGAGCCTCATATCCAACTCTAAAGAGTTTTGGCGGTTTGTGAATGGGAAAAAATCATTCTCTGATATACCTTCTTCCATGTCTTATGGTGGTTTGGCAGCTAACTCCGATAAGGGCATTTTTGAACTTTTTGCGAAATATTTTGCCTCAAACCTTGAGCCGAAGGTCTCTTGGGATGAGCGGGAGGTACTTCATAAAATTTTGCCTCTTCTTAAGGTTGGATGCTTGGACATTCTAGATTGTGACATTGTTGAGGCCTCTGGTCATTTTAATGAGTCACATACACCTGACTTAGATGGTATCTCCCCATTCTTCATTAAGAAGTGTATTGCATCATTAACCACACCTCTGAAACTTCGGTTCTCTTTATTATTATCATCGGGTAAGTTTGCTTTTCGATGGAAAATTACCTCGATCTCGCCCATTCATAAAGGTGGCAGCAGAGCAGACCTCACTAACTATAGGCCTATCGCCAAGATATGTAATATTGCCAAGTTACTTGAGCCAAGTAGCCATTGTCACCAAAAAGCTAACATTTTTGATTCGTAACTTTATTTCTCACGATCAACATAGATTCCTGCCTGGGCGATCCACCACAACCAACTTAGTGGTTTTTTCTAAGCACTGCCTGGAAGCCTTTGAACGCCGATGTCAGGTCGATCCCATTTATACGGACTACTCTAAAGCCTTTGATAAAGTTTGCCATGCAGCCTTACTTGCTAAATTGTTCAGATTAGGTGTTCATTCCTCCATGTTAAGTTGGTTGGAGTCTTATTTGGCGGACCGACCATGCCACGTTCCCATTGGTGATGCCACCTCGAGTCCCTTTATGCCTCATCTGGCCTCCCGCCAGGTAGTTCTTTGGGGCCGCTCCTATTCATCATTTTCATCAATGACATCTCCTCTTGCTTTCTTTATTCGGACTTTTTGTTATACGCGGATGACCTTAAAGTGTTTAAGGCCATTAGCTGCATTAGGGATAGCTATCTACTGCAGAAAGATTTGCGCCGAGTCTATTCTTGGTGCGCCCTCAATCTCCTTCCTCTAAATTTAGCTAAATGTCATTTCATTCGTTACAGTAAGAGGGCGCTAATTGTTATAACCATGACCTGCAGCTCAAGGAGGAGGTGGTTTATCTTGGCGTCCTTTTTGACTCAAATTTAAAATTTTCCAGCCATTTAGACTTTATAATGCCTAAGGCGTATGCCATTTTTTTGCACGGTTCCCACTGCATACGTACAGCCCACTTCCCGTCCAACCGACCGAGGGACGCTGCCGCGTAACGTACGGCTCGAATCGCGGGAATAGATCCGAGATAGATAAGCGAGGATTAGGAGAAAGATATTACGAGGAAGAGTGTTGCACAGATAAGGCGGTTAATATAAGCGATTTAAGATTGTTAGTAGAGCAAAGTGACAAGATGTGGTAGAGACCATTGTAGTCCGAACATAATACCCTGAACGGATCGTGTTGGGCATATGTCGAACTACAATGGCTGAGGAGTAGAGGACGAAAGTTTCTGGTCCTTCTACTAGGAATGTTAAAATTTAAACGTGTTAGTAAATGCTGGCTGTCTATATTTCCATAAATAAGATTATATAGAAACATGACACCCAGCATCGTTCTACGATTTGTTAATGATGGTAAGTTGATTAGTAAAAGTCTACTATGATAAAAGGGGAGGTAAAGATTTGCATCCCAATTAAGTCCCCTAAGAGCAAAAGTAAGGAAGTTTTTTTGTACAGATTCAATGTGATCTTGGTGTACTCCATATTGAGGACTCCAGACACACGATCCATACTCAAGAATCGGACGGACCAGTGATGTATATAACGTTTTAGTTATGTACGGGTCATTAAATTCTTTTGACCATCTTTTAATAAAACCAAGCACACCCATAGCTTTATTAACCATGGTAGATACATGTTCGGTAAATTTAAGTTTCAAATCTAATAGGACACCTAGATCGTTAACCTTAGTTAATCGTTCTAAGGCGTTCCCATAGAGAAAGTACATAGCCTGGTGAGGACTAGATCGGTAAAAAGACATAAGTTTACATTTCGATCCATTAAGCTTTAGGTTATTTGCTAAACACCAATTTTGAAGTTTATCCAAATCGGATTGAAGTCTAGACTGGGCGCTAGTGAATTTATACTGAAGTCATCAGCGTACATAAGTACAAGTGAATTAGTTAAGGCAAGGGGCAAGTCGTTAATAAACAGAGTAAAAAGTAGGGGTCCAAGATGGCTTCCTTGGGGCACCCCCGATGTGGCGCGGACTAAACGCGAGGTAACATCTTTAAAGAAAACACGTTGGGTTCTCCCTGATAAGTAGCTCGAAATCCACATAAGAAGATCAGTTGGGAATCCCAAAAGACTGAGTTTACTTATAAGAAGCGAATGGTTAACAGAGTCAAAAGCTTTACTGAAGTCAGTGTATATGACGTCTGTTTGTAAGCCATTCCGGAAGCCATCCGTGATAAAAGATGTTAGCTCCAATAAGTTGGTAGTGGTGGAGCGGCGCTTCATGAAGCCATGCTGGCACGGAGTTATTATTGAACTACATAGGTGTTGCAAATGTGGAGTGATAAGTTTTTCAAAAAGCTTTGGAATTGCTGACAATTTAGATATGCCTCTATAATTAGCAGCGTCGGATTTTTTCCCTTTTTTATGCAGCGGAATAATGAAGGATTCCTTCCACATAAGGGGAAAGATCGAAGTTTCCAGCGATAGATTAAAGAGTTTAACAAGCGGTTTGCACAGTGCCTCGGCGCAGTACTTCAGGACACAGCCTGGTACTCCATAAGGGCCTGGCGAAAACACGGGCTTAACCTTAAGAAGATCCGATAACACATCACATTGATCGAAAGATGGGCAAAATATAAGGTTGGCTGATTGGATATTATAAGTGTAAGGCTGAGCTAAACTGCTGCTAGGTGAATAGGTAGTTTGAAAAAACTGTGCAAAGAGATCGGCCATTGCCTGATCGGTGTTCGCATAAGAGTTCTCAAACGTAAGCTGTGGGGGAAAAGATACATGTTTACGCTTAGTGTTTACAAAGTTATAAAACTGCTTCGGATCCTGAGTTAACTGAATCCTGCAGCGGCGAATATAACTCCTATAACATTCTGCGTTATGCACGGTGAAGAGTTTGAACCGAGCTACTAAGTATCTTGAATAACTAACTGTACAGCCAGACAATCTCTGTTTGTTTAAAAGTCTACTCATATTATTCTTTAAATTTATAAGGTGCCTTGTATACCAAGGCGGATTCGTTGAAGCGGACGGATATTTCCACGGCACGCAAGCGTCGAAAAATATGTTCAAAGTGTAATAAAATTTTTGTAATGCGATGTTTATATCCTCGCATGCCAGTAAATCAGACCAATCAAATTCCAAAATTAACTTATTTAATTTCATAAAGTCAGCCTTACGAAAGAAACGAACTTTCTGAGATTTAACTGTAGACTTAAGGTCAAAAACGTAATTATTTTCGATTGAAACCTCAAGAGTGGGATGATATGGATCCTCAGGGTTAGAAAGGGGCAACGTTCTGGAAAGAGTAATTCCATCAGGATCAGAAACGAAACATAAGTCCAA
>JAJJHT010014639.1:29822-45220 GCA_021223865.1 Drosophila pandora | reverse complement strand
TAAAAAATTATTAAAATTAAATAATTAATTTATTAATATTATATGATTTTATTATTGTGGAACCTTGAACCACTGTACCAGGGAAACGAAAGGGGGAGATTAAAGAGAGCAGTGAGTGCAAGTTAGTATGATTCAAAAAAATAGAGATAAGAATCTCTATTGAGCGAGAGTAGAAGCAATAGAATAGAAGCAACACCGTAGGAGATGAAGAAGCAGAGCAGGGCTATGTTTGGAAGGAAAATTTAACAAATTTTTATTTTACCTCCAAATATATCACTGCCCACGCGAAGCGATACGGATCTAAGAATTGCAATTTGTTTTTATATATGTAAAATATGTTTAAATATATGTATTATATATGTAAACTTAGTGCGCACAAAAAAAAACACGTCCGTCCGCTTTAAGATAAAGAGAGGAAGTGATACCATGTTTTAATTTTTTATTTAAGGAAAAACTCGAACTAATTTTATTGAATTTATTATTGGTGGTTAAACAATATTTTCTTCAATTAAATTGGAGTTTTTAATCTCATATTTTCAAAAAGTCATGGCTATTGTCCTAGATCGTTGTGAGACGTAGACAGTATAGCTTCTTTTTCTTGTCCATTTTCTATTAGGGTCACCTGGTTGAGTTGCGCAACTTTTTATCAATTATAACAATCAATTGAAACTTGTTCAAAGATATTTTCCCACGGTGTCATTTTTAGTTGGCTGATTTTATATAAACCGGCTTCCACTTCAAGCCTTTGGAAGAACTGTCCTAAGTAAAGAATTCCATTGGTATATAAATCGCTAACATCATATCTTGCAGTAATTTTTTTTGCTTGAATAAACATAGCATATTTTTTACGTACAAGGTACTTTATGTACCCCGTCATTATACCCTTGCAGAGGGTATTATAATTTTGGTCAAAAGTGTGCAACGCAGTGAAGGAGACATCTCCGACCCTATAAAGTATATATATTCTTGATCAGGATCACCTCCTGAGTCGATATAAGCATGTCCGTCTGTCCGTCGGTCCGTCTGTCCGTCTGTCTGTCGGTTTCTACGCAAACTAGTCTCTCAGTTTTAAAGCTATCGAGTTGAAACTTTGCACACATCCTTCTTTTCCTTGCAGGTAGTACATAAGTCGGAACGGCCGGGATCGGCTGACTATATCCTATAGCTGCCATATAACTGATTAATCGGAAATGCCATAACTTTGGTGTTGTTTAAGTTAGAGGGTTGGGACTTTCCACACATGTTATGTTTGACCGAAATATCTTATGTACAAAATTTCATAAGGATCGGCCGACTATATCCTATAGCTGTCATACAACGATCGGAATTGGCATAACTTTGGTGTTTTTTAAGTTAGAAAGATGGGACTTGGTACAGATTCTATTTTGGACAAAATAATCTGATTTGCCAAATTTCATAAGGATCGGCCGACTATATACTATCTGCTATATATCCAATAATATAAGATGCGTGGCGCCACCTAGCGGACTGTGACTCAACTGCAAGGGTATATAAACTTCGGCTCCGCCCGAAGTTAGCTTTCCTTTCTTGTTATTAATGACATCGAGTACGTTGGGCTTTGAAGCTTTTTCTGTAGATTGCCAAGCCAATTCTATTTGTTTTTCTCCTACACAGGATTTTTGTCTACTTTGATATCTTGTAGTGACTTTATTTATACTTCTATTAACTTTTATTAGTTCTTTGATGGTTATTCTGGATAAAGCATCTGCGACATGATTATCTATACCCTTTAGATACTCTACTGCGAAATTATATTCCTCTAATTCAATTCTCATTCGTGTCAATTTTGAAATTGGATGTACTATTGAAAACAAGTACGTAAATGGTCTGTGATCTTTTTTGACAGTAACGTTTCTGACAAAAATATATGCTCTGGAGTATGTTATTGCCCAATGAATTGCTGTCAGCTTTTGTTGCTTTCACCTTTTGTAAATGCTCTTGATGCGTATGCTACTGGGAGTTGGAGTCCATTTTTGTTTTTGGTTAAAACTGCTCCACATGCCTGCTTACTCGCTTCTGTAATTATACAATATTCTTTGCTAAAATCTGGGTATTGTTTTATTAGTGACGATCTTAGATGTTCGACGGCAGTTTGGCAGTCAGCTGTCTATCCGAATTTTACATTCTTTTTACATAATCTATCTTTTTACGAAAAAAAATGCTTGAGAGGGATCTAGTCCAGAGACTGCTATAGTCTCTATTGACTCTATTGAGAGATTATATAGTCTCTATAGTCTCTATATATTCTCTGAAAAGAGCTTGGTGCTATTGTTAAGCCGAATTTTAATCGCTTGAAGCGATACGAACCATTTCTTGTTGAGAACTACGAAGCATGAAAAATATTTTGCTTTACCTAGTTGGTCTAAAATGTCATAATTTCTAGGTAGTGGGTACTTATCCGATAATAATTTTTTATTGATCTGACGATAGTCAATTACTAACCGCCATTTCTTTTTTTCTGAGCCCCGGTATAGACTTTTTTCGAACTTATAAGATTGGGCTGCTATATGATGGTTCAGACGGTTCCACAATTTTTTCTTTTATTAATTTTTGAACTTGGGCTTGAATTTCGTATTTTTGACTCTGAGGAGTTCTGTAGTTCTTGATATAAACTGGTTCTTCTTCCTTCAATGTCGGCTTTTTTTTTTAAATATTTATACTCAGCGGTTCGGTTACCAATTCGAATAAATCGCTATATTGTTTGCATATGGTTGACAGTTGTGTCCGGAATTGTGGAGGAACATTTTTTGAGAGTTGAGATAATACTGAATTTTCTCTATTTTCTTTGTTTGATTGAACTGCATCGTATATTGAAATTGATTCATAATTTAGATTACTTATGCTGACTACTTTATCTGTTGTGTTAAGTATTCTAATAAAAGCATTTTTAGGGGATGCTATGATATTTGCTATATATATCCTATGTTTTAATTTTTCGGACAACTTGGGATCTTGCTGGTAGAATTATGGAGTTAGTACCAGAACTGTATGTTATTGGAACATAATTAGAGAATATTAGGTTAGTTGGCCTGATAAGCCAATCTTCAGATGACTTGAAATCTAACTGACAGTTGTATTTTTTATAAAGTCGATTCCGAATATTCCATCACAAGGATTTGTTATACCCTTGCAGATGGTATTATAATTTTGGTCAAAAGTGTGCAACGCAGTGAAGGAGACATTTCCGACCCTATAAAGTATATATATTCTTGATCAGGATCACCTCCTGAGTCGATATGAGCATGTCCGTCTGTCCGTCTGTCTGTCGGTTTCTACGCAAACTAGTCTCTCAGTTTTAGAGCTATCGAGTTGAAACTTTGCAAACAGCCTTCTTTTCCTTGCAGGTAGTACATAAGTCGGAACGGCCAGGATCGGTCGTCTATATCCTATAGCTGCCATATAACTGATTGATCGGAAATGCCATAACTTCGTTGTTTTTTAAGATAGAGGGTTGGGACTTTCCACACATGTTATATTTGACCAACATATCTTATGTACAAAATTTCATAAGGATCGGCCGACTACATCCTATAGCTGTCATACAACGATCGGAATGGGCATAACTTTGGTGTTTTTTATGTTAGAAAGATGGGACTTGGTACAGATTCTATTTTGGAGAAAATAATCTGATTTGCCTAATTTCATAAGGATCGGCCGACTATATACGATCTTCTATATATCTAATAATATAAGATGCGTGGCGCCACCTAGCGGACTGCGACTGAGCTGCAAGGGTATATCAACTTCGGCTCCGCCCGAAGTTAGCTTTCCTTTCTTGTTTCAATGTATATTTTTCCTATGGATTTTGTAATTTCTTGACTAATTCCTTGTATGTTTATTACATAGTCGGATTGAATTTCTGGAAAAACATCTGCATTTTCTTTGAGTATTGTAAATTAAAAACACAAGTTCTTTTCCGGTTGCGACAATTTTGAAAGTTTGATTGATAGTATGGAGTTAAATAAGATTATTTTATCTCAACAAAATTTAAAGAAAGGAGGCTGCCTATTATAAACTTTCGAAAAGTTTATAATAGGCTACACTCGGCTATAAGATTTAATTCGATATGTATTCAATAATAAAATTTAAGTCTAGCTTTTTAGCTTTTTTATCTATTGCGCAAAGCGGAGCGAATTCGCAATAGAGCCCAACTGAGCTTTTATTTTGCTCCAGCTCCTCCAACTTATACTAGACTTCAGTTTGTTTTCGTTATTCATTAATGTATCTATTTTTATCTAATCATGCTATACCGGCCCCGTTGAAGGCCTCCATCCGGCTCCAACCAACGGGCAGCCTCGCCAGCTTTGGAATTGCCCCCTTAAATATCGCTCCAGAGCTAGTCCGCACCGACGTGAGTTTCGACGACCCTGGCGGTGATCCATTGTTGGGGCCCTTCTGCGACCAGGACCAGATCGCCCTTCCTGACGTCCTCCTGCTCCCGATGCCACTTCGACTGCGAATTGGACACGGCCTCGACTCCAACGAGGACGGTCTGCAGCTCCTTTGCGGTCAACCTCGCGCTGCCAACCGCTCGTAGGAGTAGGTGCTTTGCAGATTTGGCACCTGCCTCCCATAGTCCGCCCATGTGTGGAACCCGCGGCGGTAAGAACGCAAATGCGCTTCTTTATTTTGATGCGTATTGTCGCAATTCGTGCGCTTCGTCCTCGATTGGCTGCAGCAGTGGTGACTCGCTCCGACGAAGTTCGTCGCGTTGTCGCAGTGAACATCCTCGGCGCCCTTCAAACCTTTGAAATGCCAATAAAAAGGAATCAGTTGAAAAATCAGACACTACTTCTAAATGAACTGCCTTGGGCGCAAAACAAACAAAAAAGGCAATGTAGGACTTGTAGGGTGGCCTACTACGAATTTTCAATGTCATTTCAATAGGGCCACAGAAATCCACGCCACATATGGAGAATGGGCGGAGAGCACGGATTCAATCTAAGTGAAAATCTCCCATGATTTGAGTCATCAGATGAGGCTTGCATTTAAAACAGCGTATGCATGACTACTATCTGACTGCAGACTTCTAGCGCGTTCACTATCCAAACCGCTGTCGCAAGAGACTCACCAGTGCTCGTGAACCCACATGAAAATTCGACTCGTGCAAGTATCGGGCATAGCTCTGGACAAATTGAGAGCACTTCGTCAACAATACTGGAAACTTGGCATCGTACGATGTAGGAGCATTAGTTAGTCGCCCCCCGACCCGCAACAACGAAAAGGCAAGCAGTGCCTTTCGTTGCAGTCAATACCTTCTGCAAATTCGCAACGAATATAGACGCAGGCTCCATAGGCTCTTATAGGTGCGTCAGAAAAGGCATGAATTTGAATTGGAGAGATCGGCTCACTGCCAATCAGGCATCAAGGCAAGCTAAATTTTTTTCCACGCTGATTCCAAATGCAGTGGAATCGACTCATCCCAATCTAGCTTATTAAGCCAAAGCTTCTGCAACAGGATCTTTGCTTTTATAAGTATTGGGCTTAATAAGCCAAGGGGGTCGAATAGCTTTGATGTCACCGAAAGAATGTTCCGTCCTATGACCGATGACTGAAATATCAATTTCAAATTTAAATACGTCATTTTTGGGAACCCAAGCGATTCCTAATGCCTTAGTCAGCTCTGAGTCCGAAAGTGTTATTGGCTTAACGGTGCTGTCGGATGCAGTAACTTCAGGCGAGTTTGAAAACCACTTACTCAATTCAAACCCAGCGTTTTGAAGAACCTGAGTTACTTCCGACTTAAGTGTTTTTAGCTCCTCCACGCAACCAGCACCCGTTAACATGTCGTCGACATAAAAGTCGGACCCAATAACTTTAGCAGCTCGAGGAAGTGTATTTTTCGCGGATTCACTCAACCTCTTCAAACACCTTATTTCCAGGAAGGGGGCTGGTGCAGTGCCATATGTAACGGTGTTGAGTTTGCACAATTTCAATGACTCCGATGGGTCTTTTCCCCACACTATCAACTGGTATCGCCTAACTGCTTTATTCACCATTACTTGGCGATACATCTTTTTTATGTCGGCTATCAGAGCCAATTTGTTCAAAACCGAAGAAGAGTTGAGTACAGCTTTTCCTGAATTGTTGGACCCACCATGAACAAATCATTTAAACATTTTTGTGTGGATGTCTTACAGGACGCATCAAAAACGACTCGTAATTTGGTCGTTGTACTTTGAGGACGTAAGACACACTGGTGGGGTATTACGTAGTGTGGAGTAGCAAGCAAATCATTGCATGCAGGGGACATATGACCTAGGAATTCGTATTCTTCCATAAATTCAAAAAAAATTTTCTTTAAGTTCGGATCCCGACTGAGCGACTGAAAACGGCGTTTGGCTATCTCGAATGAATTGCCCAAAACGCTTGGATCCGGCTTAAATGGAAGTCTGACTTCCAATCGATCTGAATTCAGTATTCTAGTAGTCTTTCGATAATGTTCCTTACACAACTCCTGTTCTGGCGGAAGATGGAACTTCTTCCAATGACCAGATTTTTTTCAAATTATAGTCTATTGATTCTAATATTCCTTCTTGGCAATTCAGGCTAGAGACCGGTAATTGAGGAATTTGCCATATATTTTCCAATATTACCCATCCAAGGAGCGTTTTTTGAAGTATGGGATGGTTCGGACCTTGCTTTATTTGGTCAACGGACAATAGTTCGAAAAATGACTCAGCTCCAATTGACATAAATTTCCTGGTAAATATCTAACTGGTCAGGGTGATAGCTTACGATCGACGTCGCTAACAAAACCTTTTCTAGAGACGACACATGCAAAGCATGTGAAGTGGATGGGCCATCAATCGTTAACGCTGGAGGATGATTTTCTGTTAGTGGTGGTAACGCTAAGTTATTTTCAGTCACTGTAAATCGGTGCAGAAGTATATGGTACGATCTTGCACAGATTTGACATCTAGTGAATTACACTTCGCTACGGTGTGACCTTTTCGCAGACAATTTAAGCAGACACTTAACAAACTTAAACCTTTGCATTACAGCAAGGCGATACAGAAAGGACTGCACTGAGCCAAAAATTGTTCTTGAGCGTTACAATAACTGCAAGCTGGTTTGGTGTTGGCAGAGGAGCAAGCCAACGAACTTCTATTAGGTTTCTGGCTAAACCTAATTTTCTCCTGTTTTTGTTTGCCAGTCTCTTCAGCGGACAGGTTTCTGCTGGTTCCAACGATTTAATATTGTTTTGAAAACGGACCACAGCGGAAATTCCTCATAATCCACTGAAACTTCCCATTTTTGCCTGGCCACTGGATCTACTCTACTCAAAACTAAATGTATAATCATTGAGTTGGCAATTTTAGTGTCATCTCCTATGAATAATAATGATCCATAAATCGATGACCCAGTGTCGATGAGACCCCTCAACTACGACGCAGACGGCTGGGAAATTTTCGGAAGAAAATTTTCTTTTTAAACTAGCGATTGCTTTGTCATAATTACTCTCGTTGACTTGGAATGCCTCGCTTGTTTCTAAGGCTTCACCAGGGAGGCAAGAAATTAATTCATTAAATTTCTCGATGGCAGGAATGTTCACATCTTTGTGTTCTAAGGTCGCGAAAAGACTTATAACATTTTTTAACTCCAAATAATTTCCACTGAATTTTGGTAATGCCAAACTGGGAAGTCTATCTCGAGTTGGGGCTGCAGAAATTGCAGTAGATGGGCGAGAGTCTTCAGCTGTATTGAAGGCGTTACATAAGGACATAATCCTTTCCTTGGTAGTTATTGCTAATTCTTTCAACTCGACTACAAATTCATCAAATTGCTTGGTCTTGCAACTCATTTGCTTTAGAAATTGTCTCATCTAAAACTGCTTCCGAACGTTTGGACATGCCGAACTCTAATCGGCAAATGGTTTTTACTTGAACATTTAATCTTCTATTTAAATCATTAAGGGTCGTGGAATATAGTTTCGGTTTGTTACTCTCCATTATATAAAAATTATTCCTTTTCTAAAAAGAAGCGAAAAACATGCAAATTTTGTTATTAAATTATTTATTATTAAATTATTTATTTAAAAATATTTTTTTTTAATCAATTAAATTAAATAAATTATAATTTTTAACAGAATAATTAATTAAATTAATCAATATTAATANTTATAATTTTTAACGGAATAATTAATTAAATTTATCAATATTAATAAATGCACTTTATCTATTTTATTTGGCAAATATTTACAACACCGAGAACGATGGGTAGGGGGCGACAGTGATTGTGAAATAATTTATGTGTCTTAATTTAACATTTTCTCTTAAAATTTTTCTCGACAATTTTTAAAGTACGTATGCGCCAAGAATTGAAAGGAGGAGATATTATATATGTCGAAGATTCCTCCAAAGTTTCCATTTTCCAGCACAATTTCACAGCAAGTTCTGTTCGTTGCTAGGGACGCTTCCCAACTGAACTGCGTAACACATAGTTCTGTCTAATTTCATAATTTCTGCAAAGTCTATTGCCCTCTCTGTTTCTTGCATTCAGTCCACGCTCTACGATCAGACCATGCTCAGCAGCTGAGTGTGTCCCTTTTTCTCAGCTACTGTGCATTTTAAAACTACTAGCGACAATGTGTCGCTACACCAAAGCTGTACGCACACGTACAATGGGTAAACTAGCCATTCTACGACACGGCCTTCCTGACAACTCACACGTCCTCGTGTGTTTAGTTTTCAATACCACGAGACTCAATTTCACATTAAACTTTTCTTTATTCTTAAACAGGTATTTTTATTTCATGTATTGGACAAAAGCTTTCAAAATAAAAATCACTTATATAAATATCAAATCTTCTGTATTCATTACATTTCTTCAATTAAACATAATCTTATTAATTCATTTAGTTATCCTTTAATAACATTATTCTCTTTTGTAAAATAAAACATTTGTGCATTTCCTTTGGCACATTTTAACAAATGTGTAATTCCTTTAACACGTCTTACGATATAACATTAGTGTAGTTCCTTTTACACATAGCATTAGTGTAGTTCCTTTAAAACTTTTAACATTTGTGTAGTTCCTTTAACACATTGAAATAACTTTAGTGTAGTTCCTAGTGTAGTGTAGATCTTAAACGGTCCTTTAAATTAAGGGTCAAGCTTATGCAAAATGTCCTATTTCATCACACTTAAAGCACTTAACACTTGACCAATCCTTTGGTCCAGTCATGTTGCTGCCGCTGTGGATTTTGCCTTTGCTCTGGCCCTTTTCCAAGCGAGCACGGCATTTGGCGTATTTATGGCCAGTCTTTCCACAGTAATCGCATTCCGTCGGTGTCGGAAACTTGAACTTCTTGCGCTCCAAACCTGTTGAATCGTCG
Organism: Drosophila pandora; assembly: GCA_021223865.1. Lineage (NCBI taxonomy): Eukaryota > Metazoa > Arthropoda > Insecta > Diptera > Drosophilidae > Drosophila > Drosophila pandora. Next base: position 35,862 of record JAJJHT010014639.1, on the reverse strand, counting down.
TGTATACTGCGCTTTTTGAAAGAGTGTGCGTGTAACTGTTGTTGTAGCTCATTGCAAGTTTTCACGTTGTTTGTAAAAACCCAGGGCGTCAACTTGTTGTCTATTTGCGCCATGTGAGCCAGTCACAAATACCGCTATTTTTTCCAAATCCTTGGCTGTCCATTTTGACATAAGTAAATTTTGGGAAAGCCACTGTTATGCGCAGCATTCTAGTGCCTTGCTTAGGGCGATCACCATGTTGCTACCCTCGAGAACGTTATCCGCAAAAATTAGGTCAATTGTTGATCACCAAGAGGAAGCATCCACTCCAGCACTGTCAGGATTGAATTTTGAAAGAGTCACATATGATGCTTTTCCATCGGTTGGCGGTGCCCTTGGTGTCTGCATGTTTTTGATGATCTCCAGTAGGTTGCGGTTTAGCAGCTCCAACGCTGACAAATACGGATCGGTGGCACGATCAGTAGGCAAAGCAGATCCCACTTCTGATGTCGGAGATTCCTCCAAAGTTTCCATTTTGCAGCACAATTGCACAGCAAGTTCTGTTCGTTGCTAGAGACGCTTCCCAACTGAACTGCGTTCAACAGAGAAATCTGTCTAATTTCATCATTTCTGCAAAGTCTATTGCCCTCTCTGTTTCTTGCATTCAGTCCGCGCTCTACGATCAGACCATGCTCAGCAGCAGAGTGTGTCCCTTTTTCTCAGCTACTGTGCATTTTAAAATTACTAGCGACAATGTGTCGCCACACCAAAGCTGTACGCACACGTACAATGGGCAAACTAGCCATTCTACGACATATACAAAACGCAATAATATACAATATATATATAAAAGACGGATATTAATTTGTCTTTTCTCGACTTTCAACTTTTTGTACAAATACCTGCGGTTCTGATTTCGGATCCTTTAATCCTCCTGCCACTTTCCTGGAACAATCGATGCAGGTGTAGGGCATGGGGAGTTAGTTAATAAAATTGCTAAATAAATCCTGTCAATTGTCAGTTGTTAATAAAATTGTTGTTTTGCGACGCGGACTTAAAATTGTTTTCCTTTTTTTTTTTATTTTTTTATTGTTTTTAAAGTTTCACATCCCTACCGTCGCGAGAAACTCTTTTATTTTCTTTAATTATTATTATTTTTATACCCTTGCAGAGGGTATTATAATTTTGGTCAAAAGTGTGCAACGCAGTGAAGGAGACATCTCCGACCCTATAAAGTATATATATTCTTGATCAGGATCACCTCCTGAGTCGATATGAGCATGTCCGTCTGTCCGTCTGTCCGTCTGTCCGTCTGTCTGTCTGTCTGTTTCTACGCAAACTAGTCTCTCAGTTTTAAAGCTATCGAGTTGAAACTTTGCACACACCCTTCTTTCTATTGCAGGCAGTACATAAGTCGGAACGGCCGGGATCGGTCGACTATATCCTATAGCTGCCATATAACTGATTGATCGGAAATGCCATAACTTCGTTGTTTTTTAAGTTAGAAGGATAGGATTTTCAATGGATGCCTCTTTGGGATGCCAAAATAATTCGATATGCCAAATTTCATAAGGATCGGCCGACTATATACGATCCGTTATATATCTAATAATATGAGATGCGTGACGCCACCTAGCGGACTGCAACTCAACTGCAAGGGTATATAAACTTCGGCTCCGCCCGAAGTTAGCTTTCCTTTCTTGTTTTAGATATATTCTATACTGTGTCGCTGTCACTAGTTGCTTTGTTTTATTGAATTATAATAAACACAGTTCACCCGGGGGCACCAAAATGTTAAATGAGATTATTTTATCTCAACGAAATAATTAACAAAAAAAAGGTGGCTGCGTATTATTGATATGTTTTCAATAATAAACTTAAGTCTAGCTTATCTATTGCGGCGAAGCGGGGCGAATTCGCAAGAGACCGCAACTGAGCTTTTATTTCGCTCCCGCTCCGCCCTATGCTAACTTATACAAGACTTCTGTGTTTTTCGTTATCCATTAATATATCTATTTTTATCTAATCACGGTACACCAATCATGCCCCAACGTTAATTTTACTGAAGTGGACTGTTCGAATGTACCACCTTCAGTCAGAAAATCATTTTTAAAAATGCTAACCGACAGGAAACATACCTTTGCAAACCCAAACGAGGCCCTACCTTACAACACGTCGATGGTAGCCACCATCAGGACAGTCGATGAGGGGCCCATTTATGCCTGACCCTACCAATGGGAGCCGATTTCGTCGATGGCGAAATTCAAGACCTGATAAAAAGATGGATGGTGTTAAACTTTCGCAAATTGAACGAGAGGACAATACCTATCGCTATCCCAACTTCGTGAAAAACTTCCTTCGACCAACCATACCATGAGAACCATCCACGTCATACTGCGAGAGCAACTTGGCAAATTTTGCAATGTCTACGTCGATGATGTTATCGTTTTTTCAGAAGACGAAAACGTCAAAATACAGCACGGAGACTGGGTTCTAAAGAGCCTGCACAATGCCAAAATGTGGGTGTCAGCGCAAAAATCTGTCTTTTTCAGGAGAAGCGTTAACTTTTTGGGGCTTATAGTCACCAACAATGGTACTGCTATGGACCCGGTAAAAGTCAAGGCCATCCAGGAATTCCCGGAGCCTAAAAACGTGTTTGAAGTCAGATCATTCATGGGCTTGGCTAGCTATAATATATGTTTTATTAAAGATTTTGCGTCAACAGCTAAGCCCATTTGAAGCACTTTAAAAGGGAACATGGATATGTTAGCAGATACAGATCAAGAAACATCCCGGTACAGCTTAGCGATCCGCTACGAAACCGAGCTGGCTTTCGAAAAGCTGGGTAACATCCTGGCCTCTGAGGATATCATCCTCAGATACCCCATTTACAAAAAGGCGTTTGATTTAACGACAAATACCTCAGGTCACGGCATTGGACGTGAGACAGAGGTGCGACCCATTACCATGATCTCCAGAACATCAAAGGTCAGAAAAGTTAACTACGCTACCAACGAAACGGAGCTGTTAGCCATAGTGCGGGCGTTAGAAAGACTGTGGCATTATTTGTATGCTAAGATATAAATAACTACACTGACCACCAACCGTTGACCTACAATTCGAATGCAAGAATCAAAAAGGAGAAAGGCGGAGAAAGCACGCTTTCCGTCAAAACGCAGCTTCGTGCTCTTTGGAAACAAGAAAAGGCATAACATTGACTTCAGTTGCGAGGAGTCACTGCTTGAGGTGATCGCGGATGTTATAATTCCTTAAAGCGTATACGCCATTCATTGTGATTTGCACACGCTAGCAATGATACAGGAAAAATTGCTTCAGCAATTCCCATCCACGAAGTTTTGGCACTGCAAAAACAGCGGAACAGATATTTTTGCAATCGCTAAAAGGCGAGAAATTCTCACTGTTGAGCACAACAGCGCTCACAGATCGGCCCAAGAAAACATTAAGCTGGTACTTTTAGATTACTACTTCCCGAAAATGGCAAAGCTAGCGAATGAAATTGTCGCTACTTGCAAGACATGCGCTAAGGCTAAATATGACAGACATCCAAAAAAACATGAGCTTTGTGTCTACACATGTCTACACATAGACATTTGTCCACGGAAAAAAAACATTTCCTTACATGCATTGAAAAATTATCGAAATTTGCCATCGTTCAGCCAATTTCCTCTAGAACCTAGCACTACTACAGCTAAGGAATAATTTACGTAAAGCCAAGGTCATATATTGCGACAACGAACCATCGTTGACACCGTATCGTCAGTTAAGATCCTACAATCCGATAACATTTTACACTTTATTATTAAATTTCCTAAAATTAAGTCGGCCTGCAACAAAATCACAATTTTTCCCGTGTCGCATCACGACACCATACTCAGGCTGGAGGATAACATGGTAGCGGAATGCGATGGGGAGATCCACACGGTAAAGAATTGCTCCACAACAGCAGGGACTACGTTTTGCCAGCTGGCGCTAAGGAGATTGTTCGTCCGTAGACCGTTGACCGTCCGTGAATAACGTATAAAAGTTCTGACTTAATGTACCTGGATTCTGCAAAGGACTGATCGGGTGGACCAGGCGCTTGCTGTGATCAGGCTGGAGTTGATGTGAGATACTTGAAGTCCTGGGTTGGTTCTCCTAAAGTACAGATGGTACGGGGTTTCGGCTGATTCCTTGTCGGCCGGTCCTACTTGTGGTCCGTTTCACGGGAGCAACACTCGAAGTAGGTTGAAGTCGGTCATTCTTCCCGCTGACAATGCTGATTTATGCTTCTGGCGCCGTCTACTAGTGCTGGGTTATTAGATTGGATATTGTTTTATGCTTATTGCTAATTATTACTAGGTGTGCCAATAGGTTAGTGGGTCTGATTATTGTGTATTGCGACATGCTGACGACCATTGATTAGATCAGATTACTAAGTGTGAATATAGGGTAGTAGGTCTTGGCACTAGATACTAACATTCTCCCCATCCGTTTCATGGCCTTGCTTCTTGCTCCCATGATGCAATGTTACCCATGCCGGGTGATGTGTCTTCTCTCTACATACTTTAGAATTGGAGGTGACTTCAACTCCTTGAATTCCCTTAGTTACTGGCCCTTGAACTCTGTGCTCTTCAATTGTGAGTTAACAAACTTGGGCTTGTAGTTGAGGGTCCGTCTGCGGCTCTTTTTTTTGATCCGCCATGAGCGGGAAACTATGTTATCTTCCAGGTTTTAAAATTTGTTCCTTTCCGATCCATGCAATCAAACTTTGTTCCGAATCGGTTTTACCGATACCCTTTCGTTGCTCGTTAGCTGCCGGTGTCTAATCCGGCGTATTGCAGAGGACTTGTTCTGCCTTGATATCAGGAGCTGATTCCGGTCGCAGAGGCCCCATCACAATCTATTCAAGCGCGGTATTTTTTAGTAGTGGCTGTCCTTCTCCTAAATATGCCTGTTGTGGCCTCATAAGCTGAGAGATGATTTCGGCGTAAATTGTCCATTCCGTAAAAATTTCGTAGAATCGTAGCCAATGTCGGTAGTCTCTGTCAAACTTTGGAATGTCTCCTGGTGGTATTACAAACGGAGGTGCGATCGCGGGTTTTTGAGTTAATGCTGAAGTCGATTGCGATTCTTCGCTCAAAAACGAAAAGAATTTTGTCGTACAAACTGAAATCTGCCATCTGTGTGTCCATAATTTTTTATGGTTGGTTCCAGGTCGATGAGATCATGGTATCCCGTGACGATTTCCTTCCATAGCTCCTTCATGTGTTGTCTGACGTGTGTGGACCCTTCCAGTCCTTCGGTGCGGTTGCACAGAAAGTCTTCCATATCATCTAATCGTCCTTCATATCTTCGTTTTAATGATGTTAATCGTAGGTCTTCTCCTTCGTTACCTCGTGATGATTGTGCCTTTGGCTCGATATTTTCGCCGGTCGCCTCACTGGAGTAACACTCGAAAGAGGTTGGGTACCACGGGTTCTTTTTGTGGTCCGATTCACGGGAGCAACACTCGAAGTAGATTAGATACCGAAGGTCTACTTGTGCTCCATTTACACAGGAGCCACCCGAAGTAGGTTCGATTATAAAAGTTCTACTTATGGTCCGTTTACACTGGAGCCACGCGAAGTAGATAGCTTTAAGAGAGTCCTACTTGTGGTCCGTTTTACACAGGATCACTCGAAGTTGGTTGATTTTACGTGCCGTACCTTGACATTGAATAACGAACCGATAAACTCTGTATTCGCAACTATCTTTTTTTTAGAAGAACAATTCTTATATAAGATGCTAAGTTATACATAATTAAATATAAGGAATGTCAATGTTATGGACGTGCTAAAACCAATGTTAATGCCAGTGTCACCCACCTCTGAGTCTGCTGACTCAGATTGCTTGTTTATGCATTGCTTGTATATGCAATTCGGCTTAGCTAGCTGATTTTTGCTTGATTCGGTCTATTATATAAAAATTATTTCTTTTCTAAAAAGAAGCGAAAAAGATGCAAATTTTAATATTTTTAATTATTTATTTAAAAAATAAAAGGGTGTGTCAAGCACGCAAGACA
>JAJJHT010014639.1:0-29549 GCA_021223865.1 Drosophila pandora | reverse complement strand
TTTTTACTTGAACATTTAATCTTCTATTTAAATCATTAAGGGTCGTGGAATATAGTTTCGGTTTGTTACTCTCCATTATATAAAAATTATTCCTTTTCTAAAAAGAAGCGAAAAACATGCAAATTTTGTTATTAAATTATTTATTATTAAATTATTTATTTAAAAATATTTTTTTTTAATCAATTAAATTAAATAAATTATAATTTTTAACGGAATAATTAATTAAATTAATCAATATTAATAAATGCACTTTATCTATTTTATTTGGCAAATATTTACAACACCGAGAACGATGGGTAGGGGGCGACAGTGATTGTGGAATAATTTATGTGTCTTAATTTAAACTTTTTTTCTTAAACTTTTTCTCGACAATTTTTAAAGTACGTATGCGCCAAGAATTGAAAGGAGGAGATATTATATATGTCGGAGATTCCTCCAAAGTTTCCATTTTCCAGCACAATTTCACAGCAAGTTCTGTTCGATGCTAGGGACGCTTCCCAACTGAACTGCGTAACACATAGTTCTGTCTAATTTCATAATTTCTGCAAAGTCTATTTCCCTCTCTGTTTCTTGCATTCAGTCCACGCTCTACGATCAGACCATGCTCAGCAGCAGAGTGTGTCCCTTTTTCTCAGCTACTGTGCATTTTAAAACTACTAGCGACAATGGGTCGCTACACCAAAGCTGTACGCACACGTACAATGGGTAAACTAGCCATTCTACGACACGGCCTTCCTGACAACTCACACGTCCTCGTGTGTTTAGTTTTCAATACCACGAGACTCAATTTCACATTAAACTTTTCTTTATTCTTAAACAGGTATTTTTATTTCATGTATTGGACAAAAGCTTTCAAAATAAAAATCACTTATATAAATATCAAATCTTCTGTATTTGTTAAGTCATAAGCATTTAATATTTAGGTCACAAGAACACGATTTACACATAACAAAGACACAAGTACAATAAATATATAATAAAGAAAATATTAGGTCAAAAAACCTACATAAAACGATGAACTGAAAAGCAGCAAGGACTGCTGACATTACAAGTTCATGCAACCGACAAAATATTGCAGAATTACACTTTTTAAAATTGTTAATTTATCATTTTTTATATTTTTTGCTATATTTCCATTAATTTACCACTTAAGCAATATCTATGTATCGAATTAGCTATAAATATTGAACCTTTATATGAATAAAATCAGTCTCAGACAAATCTACTCTGAACTCAGTAATTTCTCCACGTCCAATTTGTTCAAGTGCAAGTTGCGGCAACAACCCAGCAATCGGTTTATGTACCCTTTGCTTCTATTCAAACATTTCAGATAAACATTTTGGTGACCCCGACGTGATCCTGCAAGCCCAGGATCACTTTTCGAACAAAAGTCAAAAAGGAACGAATAGTGATTTCTATCGTTCCACAATAAAGATATCAGGAAGACTCCTGCTAAGAGAGCAACAGGATCTTCACAGCAGTGTGACGCTGTCCCTTTAATCGGTAGATTAAGGGCCCCACACCTCCCTCAGTTCATAAAAAAGGGTTCAGTTTCTTCGACCACTCTCGGTTGCGAGTTGGAGCGCATCCAGCTACTAATAGCAAATAAATCACTCCCAACGGTCAGAAACGAAGAACGAAAATATGGACAGGGAAAATATTGCCCCTAAAATTATTATAGAGCCAGCCGTTGAAGAGGCGAGCGCTCAAGGCCTCCTAGATGCCCAGCAAAAAATTGGGCAGGAGATCGCAAGATGCATCCGGAATTATAAAAAGGATGGGCCGAATCGAAAACAAAAGGCATCATATTTCCAAACAAAGCTATACATTCTCGAAGAGGCTTGGGAAAGGTTCGGCGAAAATGATGAAAAAATTCAAGGAACGGCCAGGACCGAAAGCTACATCAAGTATGCTGAGGACCTCCGGACCAGTTGCATGAAATATGCGGCAACTTTCGAAAGCAGCCGTGACAAGCTGATGCAAGGCACAAGTCGAAAGGATGAGGCTCAAGAACAAGTAGAAAATCAAGTTCAAGAGCAATCTCCACTCGTAGTTCCCATGGATAAAAGATTAGCCGGATTATGTCGACGCCAAGGAGAACTTTTAGAGTCCGTAAGCGGTGCCTTACGAGAGTTTAAGGCATCCGGGGGAGGCCCAGGAGACTTACTAAAAACTTTATGGGCTCAGGTCCAAGAGATCCACTTGACAGTCTACGAGGAATTCGAAAACCCGATAGACAGTGGATATAACAAGCAGGCATACCTACAACTGCAAGCAGAGGTGCAGAATGCACTTATGGCAAAGGTTATACCTACTACAAATAGCATTGATGTGCAAATGCCCCGGATAAACATTCCAAAATTTGATGGGGATGCAATGAAATGGAAACAATTCCATGATTTATTTTCCTGTATGGTTCATGATACTAACATGCCATCAGTGAAGAAAATGTGGTACCTAAAATCCGCTCTCTCGGGAAATGCGGAGAGATTAATACGCCACATCGAGCTAAATGAGGACAACTACTTACATGCATGGCGCATAATAGTTGGGTCATATGACAATCCTCGGCTCATCGCGAATACAGTTATTCGTCGGCTACTTCATCAGAGCCCGGTCTCTGACAGTGCCAAACCAATACAGGAGCTGTATATAACAACTCTGGAAACCCTTGCGTCATTAAAGGGACTAGGCATCAATGTATCCACATGGGATGCATTTTTGGTGGTGTTGCTGACCGACAAGCTTGACATGACTAATAGAAGTCTATTTGAGCAGACAGTTGGTAATTCAGTAGAGATCCAGCCGCTACAAGTAATGCTGGAATTCTTAGAGCAAAGAATCAGAGTCTTGAGCTCAGGAAAGCCAACGGCAGCATTTAAAAAAGAGCCGAAAAATCTAGCGTGTGCGTCCAGCACGTCAGATAAACAGTCATTATGCTACTATTGCAAGGCTCCAAATCACGCGTTATATAAATGTGAGGAGTTCCTCGCAAAAACAGCATCCGAAAGATTGAATTGGGTACAAAAACAAAAAATGTGTGTCAACTGTTTCAAAACCGACCACAAATCAAAGGAATGTAAAGGAAGAAGTTGTTTCAAGTGCNCAACTGCAAGGGTATATAAACTTCGGCTCCGCCCGAAGTTAGCTTTCCTTTCTTGTTTTAGATATATTCTATACTGTGTCGCTGTCACTAGTTGCTTTGTTTTATTGAATTATAATAAACACAGTTCACCCGGGGGCACCAAAATGTTAAATGAGATTATTTTATCTCAACGAAATAATTAACAAAAAAAAGGTGGCTGCGTATTATTGATATGTTTTCAATAATAAACTTAAGTCTAGCTTATCTATTGCGGCGAAGCGGGGCGAATTCGCAAGAGACCGCAACTGAGCTTTTATTTCGCTCCCGCTCCGCCCTATGCTAACTTATACAAGACTTCTGTGTTTTTCGTTATCCATTAATATATCTATTTTTATCTAATCACGGTACACCAATCATGCCCCAACGTTAATTTTACTGAAGTGGACTGTTCGAATGTACCACCTTCAGTCAGAAAATCATTTTTAAAAATGCTAACCGACAGGAAACATACCTTTGCAAACCCAAACGAGGCCCTACCTTACAACACGTCGATGGTAGCCACCATCAGGACAGTCGATGAGGGGCCCATTTATGCCTGACCCTACCAATGGGAGCCGATTTCGTCGATGGCGAAATTCAAGACCTGATAAAAAGATGGATGGTGTTAAACTTTCGCAAATTGAACGAGAGGACAATACCTATCGCTATCCCAACTTCGTGAAAAACTTCCTTCGACCAACCATACCATGAGAACCATCCACGTCATACTGCGAGAGCAACTTGGCAAATTTTGCAATGTCTACGTCGATGATGTTATCGTTTTTTCAGAAGACGAAAACGTCAAAATACAGCACGGAGACTGGGTTCTAAAGAGCCTGCACAATGCCAAAATGTGGGTGTCAGCGCAAAAATCTGTCTTTTTCAGGAGAAGCGTTAACTTTTTGGGGCTTATAGTCACCAACAATGGTACTGCTATGGACCCGGTAAAAGTCAAGGCCATCCAGGAATTCCCGGAGCCGAAAAACGTGTTTGAAGTCAGATCATTCATGGGCTTGGCTAGCTATAATATATGTTTTATTAAAGATTTTGCGTCAACAGCTAAGCCCATTTGAAGCATTTTAAAAGGGAACATGGATATGTTAGCAGATACAGATCAAGAAACATCCCGGTACAGCTTAGCGAGCCGCTACGAAACCGAGCTGGCTTTCGAAAAGCTGCGTAGGATGTCATCCTCAGTTTCCCTATTTACAAAAAGGCGTTTGATCTAGCGACAGATACCTCAGGTCACGGCATTGGACGTAAGACAGAGGTGCGACCCATTACCATGATCTCCAGAACCTCAAAGGTCAGAAAAGTTAACTACGCTACCAACGAAACGGAGCTGTTAGCCATAGTGCGGGCGTTAGAAAGACTGTGGCATTATTTGTATGCTAAGATATAAATAACTACACTGACCACCAACCGTTGACCTACAATTCGAATACAAGAATCAAAAAGGAGAAAGGGCGCATTGACGAATGCGGTGCCAAAGTATTTTACAAGCCTGGTAAAGGCAACCTTGTTGCGAATGCCATCTCGAGATAACAACTTAACGTTGTAGAAGGGGAAGAGACATTCTCTAGCGCAGCCACAATTCATAGTAAGCTGTCTCTAACCCACGCGATTCAATCCACGGACAAGCCTCTTAATTGCTTTCAAAACCAGATACCTCTGGAGAAAGCACGCTTTCCGTCAAAACGCAGCTTCGTGCTCTTTGGAAACAAGAAAAGGCATAACATTAACTCCAGTTGCGAGGAGTCACTGCTTGAGGAGACCGCGGATGTTATAATTCCTTAAAGCGTATACGCCATTCATTGTGATTTGCACACGCTAGCAATGATACAGGAAAAATTGCTTCGGCAATTCCCAGCCACGAAGTTTTGGCACTGCAAAAACTGCGGAACAGATATTTTTGCAATCGTTGAAAGGCAAGAAATTCTCACTGTTGAGCACAACAGCGCTCACAGATCGGCCCAAGAAAACATTAAGCAGGTACTTTTAGAGTACTACTTGAATGAAATTGTCGCCAATTGCAAGAAATGCGCTAAGGCTAAATATGACAGACATCCAAAAAAACATGAGCTTGGTGAAACACCAATCCCATCTCATGTAGGAGAAATGCTACACATAGACATTTGTCCACGGATAAAAAACATTTCCTTACATGCATTGACAAATTCTCGAAATTTGCCGTCGTTCAGCCAATTTCAGGTAAAGAATTGCTCCACAACAGCAAGGACTACGTTTTGCCAGCTGGCGCTAAGGAGATTGTTCGTCCGTAGCCCGTTATGCGGCCACTACGTTGAATAACGTATAAAAGTTCTGACTTAATGTACCTGGATTCTGCAAAGGACTGATCGGGTTGACCAGGCGCTTGCTGTGATCAGGCTGGAGTTGATGTGAGATACTTGAAGTCCTGGGTTGGTTCTCCTAAAGTACAGATGATACGGGGTTTCGGCTGATTCCTTATCGGCCGGTCCTACTTGTGGTCCGTTTCACGGGAGTAACACTCGAAGTATGTTGGGTACCGCAGGTTCTACTTGTGGTCCCTTTCACGGGAGCATCACTCGAAGTAGGTTGAAGTCGGTCAGTCGGTCATTCTTCCCGCTGACAATGCTGATTTATGCTTCTGGCGCCGTCTACTAGTGCTGGGTTATTAGGTTGGATATTGTTTTATGCTTATTGCTAATTATTACTAGGTGTGACAATAGGTTAGTGGGTGTGATTATTGTATATTTCATTATGCTGATGACCATTAATTAGATCAGATTACTAAGTGTGAATATAGGGTAGTAGGTCTTGGCACTAGATACCAACATTCTCCCCATCCGTTGAGGGACTCAATCCAATACGGCTGTGAGTTGTTGTGGGACCGTCTCAGTGAACCGTTGTGTACTCTTGCACTAGAAAATAAAATAATAATATAAATCTTATGTTAATACCAAACAAAATTTGAATCATGTGGGTGAGATCTCCAACTAACGATAATTCTATCCGGCCTGTTGTCTCCTTCGCCTTGTTGCGCGTCGTCGTAACTATTCTCCTTGGGCATAGCATGTAGTACTAGGCGTTTTCTCTGGTTGGTCAGTGCGCATACAGGACTCTTGGTCCTTTCTTGGCCTTGCTTCTTGCTCTCATGATGCAATGTTACCCATGCCGGGTGATGTGTCTCCTCCCTACATACTTTAGAATTGGAGGTGACTTCAACTCCTAGAATTCTCTTATTTACTGGCCCTTGAACTCTGTGCTCTTCAATTGTGAGTTGACAAACTTGGGCTTGTAGTTGAGGGTCCGTCTGCGGCTTTTCTTTTTGATCCGTCATGAGCGGGGACCTATGTAATCTTCCAGGTTTTACTATTTGTTCCTTGCCGATGCATGCAATCAAACTTTGTTGTTCCGGTGTCTAATCCGACGTATTGCAGACGACTTGTTCTGCCTTGATATCAGGAGCTAATATCGGTCGCACTGGCCCCATCACAATCCATCCAAGCGCGGTATTTTTTAGTAGTGGCTGTCCTTCTCCTAAATATGCCTATTGTGGCCTCATAAGCTGAGAGATGATTTCGGCGCCCAACAAAAGGTCAATATTCTGGGGCTGCGTAAATTCAGGATAGGTGAGATATTTCTTGGCGCTTGAATAGGGTGGGATGGTTGATTGGGCATTATTACTGGTAGTACAACGACGTTGATTTGATTTTCAAAATCAGTGGTTAATGATGATAGTGTCACCACAGCCCTTTTTAGTTGTTCCTCCCAGCCCTTTTTAGTTGTTCCTCCCTGTGCAGCGATGTTCAGGGTTGATGGCTCCAATTGTAGTCCAAGTGTGTCAGCCATCCTTCTGGTGATTATGTTAATCTGTGATCCAGAATCTAGGAGAGATTGTCGATTGGTTGGATCGCTGATAACTTGTTCTAGAGATGACAGCGTGGATCCAATCTTTCCTCAATGATGTGTATCACGATTGGTTCCCAGTTGTCTTTTGATACTTTGAGTGCGTTGAGAGTGGCAACCGTTCGGAGCACTATGATGCGCTTTGATCTGCATCGGCTTAACCTATCGGCGAGTTACCCAGGCCCGAAGAACAGCGGCCCAGCTAAAAGAGATGATTGCCCAAATAAGGTCGGCCGAGGGCATCATTCTTGAAGGGGGTGTAGTTAACTAAAGTTAACCGCGCAACGGCAATGACCGATTATCCAAGTCTGGCCGGATGCTCGCGCATAGTCAGCGAACACTGCATATTTGCGTGGCCGCTGTGAGATCCAATTTTGTTAGCTTTAATTCAGTTTGTGTCCGGGCTTAACTCAATTAAGAAGCCTTAAACTCAGTACTCCGGCAAAGTCAAAGTCATTTCATTTACTGAAATTGGTTAAGGGCCTCAACAACGGAGTTTGTAACTCCCACCGTAACTTCCTGATAAGAAGAAAACTCCCTCAGCAACCGCTGGGGATCGCATTCGTCTCCCACTGCTGACAAGAAGGAGAAACCCTCTCGGCCACCGCCATGGATCACCCACATTTGAGACGTCAGCGACTGCTGCGAGGGATAATCAAATATATCCAAATACACCCTAATATAATCTAATGCCCCGGAGAAACATTCCAAAATTTGATGGGGATGCAATGAAATGGAAACAATTCGCATGCCAGCGGTAAAGAAAATGTGGTACCTCAAATCCGCCCTTTCTGGAGAGATTAATACGTCACATTGAGCTAAATGAAGACAACTAGTTACATGCGTGGCGCATAATAGTTGGATAATACGATAATCTTCGGCTCATTGCGAATACAGTTATTCGTCGGCTACATTAGAGCCTAGTCTTTGAAAGTGCCAAATTAATACAGGAGCTGTACATAACCTCCCAAGAATCAATGTGTCCGTATGGGATGCGTTTCTGGTGGTCTTGCTTACATGACATGACGAATAGTGGTCCCTTAAACAGCCCCTAAAAACGATACTTGAGTTCCCAGAACAGATGTTAAGAGTCTTGAGCTCAGAAAAGACAACGGCATTATTTAAAACAAGAAAGGAAAGCTAACTTCGGTCGGAGCCGAAGTTGATATACCCTTGCGGTTAAGGTTGTGTCATTTCCCATCGTTCAGTTATATGGCGGCTATAGGATATAGTCGGCCGATCCTTATCAAATTTGGCAAATCAAATTATTTTATCCAAAATAGAACCTGTACCAAGTCCCATAACAAAGTTATGCCATTTCCGATCGTTCTATGAAAGATATGGGATATAGTCGGATCCATATGATCCTTATGAAATTTTTTTGATAAGATATGTTGGCCAAATATAACATGTGTAGAAAGTCCCAACCATCTAACTTAAAAAAACAAGAAAGTAAAGCTAACTTCGGGCGGAGCCGAAGTTGTTATACCCTTGCAGTTGAGTCGCAGTCCGCTAGGTGGCGCCACGCATCTTATATTATTAGATATATAGCGGATCGTATATAGTCGGCCGATCCTTATGAAATTTGGCAAATCAGATTATTTTGTCCAAAATAGAATCCGTACCAAGTCCCGTCTTTCTATCTTAAAAAACAACAAAGTTATGCCAATTCCGATCGTTCTATGACAGCTATAGGATATAATTGGCCGATCCTTATGAAATTTTGTACATAAGATATTTTGGTCAAATATAACATGTGTGGAAAGTCTCAACCCTCTCACTTAAAAAACATCAAAGTTATGGCATTTCCGATCAATCAGTTATATGGCAGCTATAGGATATAGTCGACCGATCCCGGCCGTTCCGACTTATGTACTACCTGCAAGGAATAGAAGGCTGTGTGCAAAGTTTCAACTCGATAGCTTCAAAACTGAGAGACAAGTTTGCGTAGAAACCGACAGACAGACAGACGGACAGACAGACGGACATGCTTATATCGACTCAGAAGGTGATCCTGATCAAGAATATATATACTTTATAGGGTCGGAGATGTCTCCTTCACTGCGTTGCACACTTTTGACCAAAATTATAATACCCTCTGCAAGGGTATAACAACAAAGTTATGGCATCTCCGTTCAATCACTTATATAACTCGATAGCTTTAAAACTGAGACACTAGTTTGCATAGACAGACAGACGGACATGCTTATATCGACTCAGGAGGTGATCCTGATCAAAAAAATGGAATCCGTAGAAAGTCATTCTAGCTTAAAAGAAACCAAAGTTATGCCAATTCCGATCGTTCAGTTTTATGGGACCTATAGGATATAGTCGGCCGATCGTTATGAAGTTTGGCAAATCAGATTATTTTGTCCAAAATAGAATCTGTACCAATTCTCATCGTTCTAACTTAAAAAACAACAAAGTTATGAAAATTCCGGTCGTTTTATGAAAGCTATAGGATATAGTCGGCCGATCCTTATAAAATTTTGGTCATAAGATATTTTAGCCAAATATAATATGTCCCATAAAATATAAAAGTCCCAATTCTCTAACTTAAAAAACACGAAAGTTATGGCATTTCCGATCAATCAGTTATATGGCAGCTATAGGATATAGTCGACCGATCCCGGCTGTTCCGACTTATATACTGCCTTCAAATAAAAGAAGGATGTGTGCAAAGTTTCATCTTGTTAGCTCTAAAACTGAGAGACTAGTTTGCGTAGAAACAGACAGACGGACAGATGGACATGCTTATATCGACTCAGAAGGTCACCCTGATTAAGAATACATATACTTTATAGGGTCGGAGATGTCTCATTTACTGCGCTGCACACTTTTAACCAATATAATACTTTCAATCTCAATACAATTATAATACTCTCTGCAAGGGTATAAAAAGTCAAAAAACCTGGCGTGCGCATGTAGAGCTTTGAAGAGTTCCGCGCAAAAATAGAATCCGAAAGATAAAATTGGGTACAGAAACAAAACATGTGTGTCAACTGTTTCAAGACCGTCCATAAAGCAAAGAAATTCAAAGCAAGGAATTACTTCAAGTGCGACAAAAGCATCACACCTTGTCGCACGTGGAATCCACAAGCCTTCATTCCTCATCTGTCGGTGCGGCCGAGCCCAGCGGCTAAGAAGAGTTATAACTTTCTTGCGACAACAAAGATAGCGTCCAGGTAGATAATGGAAAAGTAGCTACATTTCGAGCCCTGCTCAGGATCGATTTGATCACTGTGCGACTGGAATCAATGTTCTCACTAAAATGTCAAGATACAAAACTTCGGATTGAAGGCATTGGAGGACAACTAAGAATGAGCAGAGCAAGAGTAGCTGTGTAGGATTTCAGCCAGCGCATAGCAGCCTTTGTTCTTCCCCACATTATAGCTGACCAACCAGCTTTTTACGAGTGGTGTTCGATGCTTCATGCAAAACATCAAGCGAAAAATTCGTGAACGACATGCTACATACAAGCCCCTCCGGCGGTGGGCACGGCGGACATTGAAAAGAAGTATCGTCAAGTTTGGGTTAATGAAATGACGCTCAAAAATTACTTTTATGTAGACGATTGCTTGACGGGTTTTGAATCAGTGGCGGAAGCAGTTCCAAAGTGACCTGAACAATATACTACTAGCACGCGGTTTCAAATTACGAAAGTGGAGCTCAAATTATGCTAGTTGACAGATATTCATGCAACACCTTTGGGAATTGAAAAATGGCTTGGGATGATGAACTGTGCTGATGAACTTCAGTCAGATTGGAAAAACTGTCGTTCTGACCTGCAAACTATTCAAAAATTGCAATTTCCAAGACATATGTTTCACGGAAAGGTTCCATTCACGCAAGAACTACATACATTTGTGGACTCCTTAGAAGAGGCCTATGGCGCAGCAATACACGCAAACCTATAAGCATTGCCTATTAAAAATAAGCAAACCTCGATGAGCAAAGCACCCATAGCGAAGCAATTCTTACCCAGACTGGAGTCGTGCGGAGCAGTCCTAGGCGCGGAACTCACATACAAAGTCAGACAAGATTTACGCTTGTCTTCAGACAAGTCCTGCTGGGTTGGACTAATTCATACAAAAATGCAGCTGATGTCTTGGCAAAAGGAAAAACAGCTAGCAAGCTCTCGAGCAATAGTATGTGGTTTTATGGACCCCTGTGCTTACATGGATCAAGGGAGAACTGGACAAAGGGGCCATCCATTACTTCAAAGAATTTAGAATGAAAAAACAAAATTCATCAGCATGGCGACCGCGTAGGACACATTTGAAGGAGATATATAACTGCAGGCACAGTAATTCCTTTTACAAATTGCAACGGATTGTTGCGTACATGATGCGGTTCTCTTAAAAGGCTAACAGAGCAGCAACAAAGGCATTATGTCTAGGTGAACTAGTACACCACCAATAAAAGTTTTGCGGTGCCTAAGCCTTGCGTTCCATTCAACAACATTGGATCATCAATGACAAAACAATGGCAAGAAGCATTGTACACTGCGTGCGATGTACCACAGTCAAGCCCAAATTGATGAGTCAAATTATGGGAAACTTACCAACTGAAAGAGTCCCATATGGATTCATCACAAGATTCGGCTTATATATCGGCAAGGCTAATATCGCAGTGTTTTTTGTTTCTCCACGAAAACAATTCACTTGGAGTTGGTAAGCAATCTCACAATAGACGCCTTTTTAGCCGCTCTCCGCCAGTTCCTTGGACGTAGAGGAAAGTGTTAGACCATCCATTTCGATTGTTCAGTTACCGAGCGCTTTCGGGAGCTTAATTTAATGTTATAAATATTGGCTTTAATAAAAACAAGCACAGTTCGATTTATGGGTATTAATAAAATTTATTTAATTGTTTTGGGTTTATACAAATGACATATGTACATATGTAAGTGACTGCGAAGGGGTTGAAGACCGAATTAGAATAACGCGCGGGAGCGCGGCTTAACGCTTGATGCTGCGGAGCGACCGTGAGATAGACCATAGAGCTAGAGCATGAAGGCAGATTCAGGTGGCCGAATGCACGAGAGCAGGCGACGCAAACATAAATATAAAAGAAAGTGACTGTTGAGCGATCAGCGTTTTGATAGCGACCGAATTCATAAGACGAGATAAAATTTGTTATATTCAATTTATTGAAAGCTTATTCCGCGCAAGAAATCAAATAGCGGCCCGTCAATAACAACTCACAAAATATATCAAGAAGAAGAACCGCTTTGGCGCAGAAGCTCTTCCAAAGCTCCCAAAAGAGCATGCGCTACAAAATGATAACAAAGCGCATGCGAATCTGGGAGACAAAAGAGAAGATTTAATGCCGCTGCAGATAAACAAATTATCAATATTCTAATTAGCCTATCTGGTGGCTGCTTAGCCCAAAGTGACGTTACGAATTCAATAAAATATTGCCGACCAACCTTCTTTTCGGCGGCTGCTTGACCCGACATACTCCCCCCATTGGAAGATGAGCTTTCAACAGCATCATGAAGGGGCAGCAGGCACAATTTTTTGACTGCCCGCCTTGTAGCTCCGGACGCCGGTTTCAGCACCGTCACCCAACACACTCCGTCATCTCCGACGACCATTTCCGCCACCCTCGCCAGGGCCACTTCATTGGAGGCAAGTTCTCGTCCTTCTTTATCGTGAAACAAATGAAAACGTTGATGTAACATTTTATGGGAGCCTTGTTTCGAACCTCCGACTTATTAAAGAAGGCACCGCAAAAATCAATGCCGGTTACATCGAAGACTTGATAACCTTGCATTCTCTCCTTCGGAAGATCGCCCATTACATGCTCCAACAAACGTCCGAAAGCATCTCACACATTTATGTGTCGCCTTGAGCACAGTTTTTCTCTCCCCAATTGGCCAATACTGAGAACGTATCATCGCCAACAACAATCGAGGTCCAGCGTGCACGTTGTGCTCATGAAAGCTAAGGATTTTTATACCCTTGCAGAGGGTATTATAATTTTGGTCAAAAGTGTGCAACGCAGTGAAGGAGACATCTCCGACCCTATAAAGTATATAAGTTATCACCCGGCACATTCGAGCCCCTCCCTTTGCTCAGCATTATTCGCCCCTTACTACTATGCCCTGAACTCGACCCCAGACTCTTAAACCCGAATCCACAGCATAAGCAATTCCCAATACTCAAGTGCTGTGGGTTCAAGTACATCCGGGTATGTCGCAAGAGTGCAACTAAGTCACAAGTGTGCAACTATGTACGCTGACTAAAATGTTGCGGGAGAGCTGACACAAACTCTAAGTGTTACGCTGACTCTTGACACCGGAAAGCTGACTCCACACCCGCTGACACCACACACGCCGACACCACACACGCTGACCCCACATATAGAGTTGGAGTGGGAGATCGGCCGATTCCAAACTGACGATCGGAGGGTCACAACTCTGCGTGGTCAGTCTTCTCCGGACCTCAGAACCTCGAAGCTGAATTTAAATATTCTTAAACTTACTTTCAAATTGTACCCTTTAAATACTATTTTCAATCAACTGGCGAATGAATTGTTAGATTAAGAACTGAAGAATAAATTGTATCTACCCAACGAAACATGAACGGAGTTCTAATTATCAGGTGATTAATAAAGGACACCTTAACTGACGCCCGAGCGGGTAAGTAGAGTGAAAGTGTATTATGAGTGCTGAAAAATGTTTTCCCAAGAAAAAGAAAAAATCAATCAAAAACCGAGAAAAAAGTGTAAAAATATAGAAATCTTTCTCAAAAAAAAGAAGAAAAGAAAAGAGTAAATGAAGATTTTTTCAGGAAAAAAAGGAAAAATAAGAAAAAAATTTTTCCCCGTAGTGGAAAATGAATAGGAGAAAGTAAAAACAAAAAAAAAGAAGCAAAGTTTTTATAGAAGTGCAAAAGATTTTTCTCGTGGTTTTAAAAAAAAAAAAAAAGAAAAAATATTCTTCGTTATTTCCCCAAACAAAATTCTTTCCCCAAACAAAAAAAAAAGGAAAAATGAATAGAAAAAAGTTTAAAAGTGTAAAAATCTTTCCCAAAATAAAATAAAAAAAAAAAGGAAAAATAAATAGAAAAAAGTTTAAAAGTGTAGAAATCTTTTCCAAAATAAAAGGAAAAAAAAAGAAAAGTGGATAGGAAAAAGTATAGAAGTGAAGTAACGAGGATTTTTTGTTATGACAAAAATCTTTACAATGACAAAATAGATAGAGAAAAGTGTAAAGGTGCAATAAGTAAAATAACGTAAAGTTTTTCAGAGTAAAACAAAAAAGAGAGGAAAATCGTTAGGGAAAAGTGTAAAAACAAACAGTAGTGAAAACGTAGTTTTAAAAAAAGAATATAAAAAAATAAATAAACAAATGACAACGGCAATATTGCCGTTAAGAGGTGTGGAATGCACCCAAAAAAAGCTGCCCAGTGGGTTGTGTGTGCAACCTTACCTGAGTAGGCCTGCGGGCTAAAACGGAACAATACGGACCAACGCGCCCAGTACCAAGAAAATAAAAAAACACAAGACAAACCCAAAACCAAAATTTACAACACACGAAACAAAAAGAAAAACTAAAACGAAACAAAAAATAAAAACTAAAACGAAACTAAAAGTACGAAACAAAAAGAAAAACTAAAAGTATGCAACAACAAAAAAAAAAGGAAACCTAAAGTATGCAACAAAAAAGGAAAACTAAAAGTATACAATATACGCAACAAAACAGCACCCGTAATACACGCTCACTCTACACCCTATTACAATTAAATAATATTATATTCTGCTATTCCTCATATTTAAAAAAATTTCTTTTTCTAATTATCAGAAGAATTTGAAGACGAACACGAGCACTCCAATATCGATACACAAATACTTGTAAAGGGTGAGTAAAGCGCTTCCTTCTTGATCTCCGCTTTCCCCTTCCTATTGAAATGGAAGAAATCAAGGCCACCCTGCAAAAATTCGACGAGAGCCTTAAGACCCTCTTAGATCAGGTTGTAGCAGTTAAGGACGATATTAGGAAAGTCGGGACGAGGGTAGCCACACTCGAGCAAGACCATGAAAGACGTAATCCCGCGGTGATCCAACCCGTTCCCCTGGTCCGTCCGCGCACAGAATATGAATTGAAGGAAACGTCTACTTTGCCAGATTGCGTTAAGGAACTCCAGACTTTTGAGGGGGAGCTTGGGAAATATGTGTCCTGGATTAACAGGGCGCAAGCCATTGTCAATGATTATGAAATCATTATAGGCAAGCCCTTGTATAGGACCATCATTCTTTATATAAGACAGAAAATAAGAGGTGACGCCGATTTGGCGCTTTCTTCTTACAATGTAGAAGACGATAATTGGTCGGAAATTAAGCGGGTCCCCTCGCTTCATTACGCCGACAAGCGGGACGTCCGAACCCTTGAGTATCAATTAAGCCAATTGACACAGGCAGGTAGAACCTCAGATCAATTCTACAATGATGTCAATAATCACTTTTCTTGATCCTAAACAAATTAAAACAATCAGAGCACGCGCCTAACGTGGCCAGTGCCCTAATTGAGATGTATAGGGACAAAGCACTGGATGTTTTTGTAAGAGGGCTCAACGGGGATGCCTCTAAGTTACTGATCATCCGGGGTCCGAAAAATTTGCTTGAGGCATATTCCTTTTGCCTGGAGCTGCAAAATGTATCGGTCAGGGGTAATGCACGAATGGAACACACAAATAGGTTCACCCCATTTTTCCAACCCCGCTACCCAACAAACGCATCACGCTATGCGCCTCCAATAGCCCCACGGTTTCCGCCTTCGTTCCAACCACCAGTGAGGGCACCGGTGGGCGCAACCTTTAACGATGGTTCATCCGGTAATTCACGGGGCTTTAATAGATTCCAGGGACCACGACCAGCCATTAAGATGGAATCAAATCGGTCTGGTCAGTCGTATCAGTCCGGCTTTGGCATACGCCGTGGAAACGACTCCGAGTATAGGTCCCAAAATACTTAATCCGGTCCGAATCCCTTCAAGAAGGCACAAAGATTGTACCACATGACGGCGGTTCCGTCTAGCGTGGCGGCAATGCCTGAAACCGACACGCTAAATTCCGCTTGTCAAGCTACTTACGTAGACGAAGCGGTGAGCGCCCACGACACGAGCCTTGAGTATGATGCCCAATACCATAAGGCCGACAACGAGAACGCTAACGATGAGGCAAATTTGATGACGGACGCCTATCCTGCGTGCCTTACATAGAATATAACTCGAGGAATGGCAACAAGTTAAAGTTTCTTATCGACACCGGCGCGAATAAGAACTTTGTTATGTCCCTTTTATGTTGAATCTGCTGCTGGTAATGTTAAAATCACGCATTGCCTGGTAGGACGATTCTTTGAGCCCATTGGCAATGACTCAATTACCACCTTCTACGTTCTGCCTGGTCTGAATTCCTTCGACGGTATCATCGGTGACTCTCAGGGAAGCAAAAGCCCTAATTGATCGGAAAAACGATATTCTGTTAATATCCCCTGGTATCCAGCTACCCCTTCTGGCAAGATATTCCTCCAATGTCCATGCCCTGATTGATGGCGATCATGACGATGAAACCAAACAAGCGCTGGACAATCTACTTAAAGAATTTGCATCAATTTTTGAACCACTTTCGACAGGGGAATCGGTGAATACAACCGTTAAGGCCGAAATACGTACTAGTACTCAAGACCCCATTTTCACTCGCAGTTACCCATACCCCACGAGCATGAGGGGGGAGGTTGAAAAGCAAGTACAAGAACTCTTAGACGGGGGAATAATAAGGCCATCTGCCAACCCATTTAACTCTCCGATCTGGATTGTCCCAAAAAAACCTAAGCCAAAAGGTGAAAAACAGTATCGCATGGTCATTGACTTCAAGCGCCTGAATGCGGTTACGATATCCGATACTTACCCAATACCGGATATAAATTCTACTCTGGCTAGCCTTGGGAAAGCCAAATATTTCACGACAATTGATCTGACGTCTGGCTTGCACCAAATCCACATGAACAAAAAAGACATTCCTAAGACAGCCTTCTCCACCCTCAATGGGAAATGCGAATTCCTTCGTCTACCATTTGGTCCAAAAAATGCCCCGGCAATCTTCCAGCGGATGATTGACAATGTTTTGAGAGAACACATCGGCAAGATCTGCTACGTCTACATCGACGATATTATTGTTTTCGGCGAAGACTATCAGAGTCATTGGAACAATTTGCGTGCGGTCTTCCAAAATCTTCGGAAGGCCAAACTCCATGTAAACTTGAAAAAAACACGTTTCCTTTCCACACAAGTTGAGTTCTTAGGTTACATTCTTACGCAGGACGGCATTAAAGCTAACGCCCAGAAGGTGAAAGCAATTACTGATATGAAGCCCCCTGTTAACATGAAGGAACTGACAAGTTTTCTTGGAATGACCTCGTATTATAGGAAATTCATTCAGGACTATGCGAAAGTTGCAAAGCCATTGACGAATTTGACGAGAGGAGAGTTCGCTAGAGTTAAAGCATCGCAATCTAGGAAGGTCCCGATAGAGCTAGATGATGTGGCCTTACCGGCCTTTAATGACCTCAAGGCGATTCTTGCCTCCTCTGAAGTCCTAGCCTTCCCCGATTTTAATAAACCATTCTATCTGACCACCGATGCGTCGGACTATGCCATAGGTGCTGTTCTGTCCCAAGACGAGCAGGGCAAGGATCGACCAATAGCGTACATTTCTCGTTCACTGAATTAAAAAGAAATGCTCGCGATAGTATGGGCCTTAGACAATCTTAGATCTTATCTCTACGGCGCAGGGTCTATCAAGGTATATACCGATCATCAACCACTTACGTTCGCGTTGGGCAATCGTAACTTCAATGCGAAACTCAAGCGATGGAAGTCGCGAATTGAGGAATATGGCTGCACACTTTTGTATAAGCCCGGTAAATCCAACGTCGTTGCTGACGATCTTTCGCGTATCACGACGCAAGTTAACTACCGACTCCTTGGCCACCGTTCACAGTGCGCTTGAGGATGCTTCCCAATTAATACCACATGTGGAAACACCAATCAATGCGTTTAGGAATCAACTGGTTTTTGACAAAAACCAGCTTGAGTACTCATGCGAGCACCCACATGTTGGTTATGTCCGTCATTTAATTCCGCTTAACGATGAGACCATGTCCGATTTAGTGAATATACTCGGTAAATATTTGAAACCCTCCATAATTAATGGAGTGAAGATTGCCGAGACTTACCTCCCATCCTTCCAATCTACATGCTTTGAGAATTTTAAGCTATATAAAATTCGAATAACGCAGAGATTGGTAAAGGATTTGTCCGATTCAGAGAAATTCTCTGAGACAATAGAAAGGGAACATCGCAGGGCCCACAGAGGTCCAAAAGAAGTGACCATCCAAATTCTGGAGAAATTCTATTTTCCCAGGCGGTACGGTTCGTGCTCAGTTGTCATCATGCGACTGCTGCAAGCGGTTCAAATATGAGCGTCATCCCAATAAACCAGAGTTGCAACCGACACCCATCCCAAACTACCCATGCGAAATATTGCATATCGACGTGTTCACCTTAGAAAAACGGGTTTATCTAAGTTGTATCGACAAATTTGCGAAATTTGCCAAACTTTTTCCCCTACAATCCAAGGCATCAATTCACCTCCGCGAAACACTGATAGAGGCCCTTCATTACTTTACGGTGCCTAGAATGATAGTGTCAGACAACAAAAGGGGTCTCCTTTGTCCGATGGTATTAAACTATCTCCGAACATTGGAGATCGAATTATATTATACCCCTACTCAGAAGAGCGAAGTTAACGGCCAAGTTAACTTTCAAGATTTCATTCAACCTTCTTGGAAATTTTCCGGTGTTTGAAATTTGAACATCCAAATTTCACGAGTGCACAGTTAGCCCTGATCGCTGTGGACAGATACAACAACACTGTCCATTCAGTAACAAACAAAAAGCCCGTCGACCTATTTTTAAACCGCGCATCGCGCATCAATCATCAGGGATTATCAAACTTCAAGGAAAAAACACTTGAAGACGCTAGAGGCCTGATCGAGCGAAACCAGATTATGGCCAATATAGCGCATAATAAAAATAGGACCGAACCTAAACAATACGAGTCGGGGGATAAGGTTTTCGTCGCTAATAAGCAAATTAAAACTAAAGAAAAACAACGTTTCAGACCGGAGGAGGTACAAGAGAATCGCGGAGTGACGATAAAAACTAAATCAGGGAAAATCTTACACAAAGCAGACTTGAGGAATTGAAGAGCGCTTTACGACCCTCTCTTTTTTAAGAAAAAAACAAAACACACAAAACTTTTTTATTTTAAAACTCTCACAAAACATTAAACGTAGAATAAGACATTATAAGTATGAATAGTATATACACAAGCTTTTCTTTCCTTCTCGATCAATGCCCTACAAGCCTCACAATCATCGGTCTCACGTCAGCCGCGCGCATATACAAATACGACGCACCCGTCGTACCCCTACAACAAGGAGGAGTATGGCGCATCAACGGAATGTTCAAACTGGTTTACGTCATCGACATATCGAGGATGATGCAGCTAGTGGACGAAACTAGCCGGCATGCGGCAACCCTGACGGATCAACGTATCAACACAATAACGAGGCATTACCTGGAGCAGGCAGCGGAAGGGATGAACAGAGTAATGAGGCCAACATCACGCAGAGCTCGAGCGGTAAACTGGCTGGGTTCAGCCTGGAAATGGATAGCAGGATCACCGGATGCAGAGGACTGGAATGCGGTACTCAACTCGGAGAAGATGATCACCGAAAACATTGACCAGCAAATTCGGATCAACGCTCGACTCTTCGACGCAAGCCACAAATCAATTCAACAACTAAATGATGTGGTAGCGAGAGTCAATGCGATTGACGGACGCTACATAAGGCAATTATCCTGGCTGACCAAGTGGCGGAAATCACGAGGGCCTGCCAACTTGCCAAAACGGGAGTGACGAATTCGAACCTTCTGGATCCCGAAAAAATTGAAACTATTCTCACGGAAGTCAACGATCTCCCGTACCAAAACGCTGTGGAGGCAGTGGAATTTTCCCGGCCAACCGTACTCTCCAATGGCACGACGTTACTATACATCCTAGCCCTCCCCAAAGTATCTAATAGGAGATACGAACTTGTACGCTTGTATCCAACGGTATCAGCGGAAGACAAATAGTGCTCGAGCACCAGAAGCTCGCACTAAACGGAGAGGAAACATATGCAGTAGTGGGCAGCTGTTCCTCCATCGGCAACATAACAGTCTGCCCAGAAGAGGATTTAATAGCTTTGGAGGAGAACTCATGCATTCCACGGCTCCTGAAGGGTGGCCATGCATCCTGCTTATACCTTCGGAGCAACGAAGAGGTCGTGCAGTTAGTCGAGGATGGGACATTATTCCTCTCCAATTATAATGGATCGCTTGCAACACCCGAAAGAGACTACCAACTGGAAGGGACGTACATAGTCCAGTTCAACAACGAAGTCGTCACAGTCCGGAACAAAAACTTCACCGCCTATTCCGCAAATCACCCAATGGCGTTACCACCAGTACTGACCAACATTACGGTAACTGGCTATAGACCTTCCCTTGGTTACGTTGATGACGTCAACGCCCAAAACACACAGGTGATGTCTGGCGTTTCACGAGGCGTAACCTTTTCCTATGTCTTGGAGGCTTCACTAACACTAGTGGTCTTCTTGATCCTGTTCATCATCTGGAGGAAGCTGACCTCCACCGAAGGAATACCAACCACGAGGGTTATAACCGAAGACCTGGAGAACCCAAAGAGGACATCGACAACAGCCCACCATTCTGTTAATTGATCTGCGGGACGCAGACTTTTAGAGGGGGCACATTCGAGCCCCTCCCTTTGCTCAGCATTATTCGCCCCCTACTACTATGCCCTGAACTCGACCCCAGACTCTTAAACCCGAATCCACAGCATAAGCAATTCCCAATACTCAAGTGCTGTGGGTTCAAGTACATCCGGGTATGTCGCAAGAGTGCAACTAAGTCACAAGTGTGCAACTATGTACGCTGACTAAAATGTTGCGGGAGAGCTGACACAAACTCTAAGTGTTACGCTGACTCTTGACACCGGAAATCTGACTCCACACCCGCTGACACCACACACGCCGACACCACACACGCTGACACCACATATAGAGTTGGAGTGGGAGATCGGCCGATTCCGAACTGACGATCGGAGGGTCACAACTCTGCGTGGTCAGTCTTCTCCGGACCTCAGAACCTCGAAGCTGAATTTAAATATTCTTAAACTTACTTTCAAATTGTACCCTTTAAATACTATTTTCAATCAACTGTCGAATGAATTGTAAGATTAAGAACTGAAGAATAAATTGTATCTACCCAACGAAACATGAACGGAGTTCTAATTATCAGGTGATCAATAAAGGACACCTTAACTTATATATTCTTGAACAGGATCACCTCCTGAGTCGATATGAGCATGTCCGTCTGTCCGTCTGTCCGTCTGTCTGTCTGTCTGTCTGTCTGTTTCTACGCAAACTAGTCTCTCAGTTTTAAAGCTACCGAGTTGAAACTTTGCACACACCCTTCTTTCTAATGCAGGCAGTACATAAGTCGGAACGGCCGGGATCGGTCGACTATATCCTATAGCTGCCATATAACTGATTGATCGGAAATGCCATAACTTTGATGTTTTTTAAGTTGAAGGGTTGAGACTTTCCACACATGTTATATTTGACCAAAATATCTTATGTACAAAATTTCATAAGGATCGGCCAATTATATCCTATAGCTGTCATAGAACGATCGGAATTGGCATAACTTTGTTGTTTTTTAAGATAGAAAGACGGGACTTGGTACGGATTCTATTTTGGACAAAATAATCTGATTTGCCAAATTTCATAAGGATCGGCCGACTATATACGATCCGCTATATATCTAATAATATAAGATGCGTGGCGCCACCTAGCGGACTGTGACTCAACTGCAAGGGTATATAAGCTTCGGCTCCGCCCGAAGTTAGCTTTCCTTTTTTTTTTTTTTTTTTTTTTTTTTTGCGCGGTTCCCACTGCTCACTCCCATTATGCTTTGCGTTTCTGGATGGTTCCTCGGCCAAATTACTGGGTGACAACCATCGTAATTCAAGGATGAATTCTTGAGACGCCCGTCTACTCGAAGCAATCAAGAAAGGGGGATAACGAAGCCAGTGAACTGGAGGAGGCAACCATTCCCTTTGTATGCAACGTCCTTATTTCATCACCCAAATTAGCGCGCTGAACTGCCCACAAAAGCATGCGAGTTGCCACCTTGAGATCATGAACGGTAATTCCTTTATGCTGAACCCGTCTGCCAAACTTTTAGACGTACGCAAACATTCGCTGAAGAGCTGGAAAGGAGTTAAAGTATTTGCATGTCTCCACGAAGTCTGTATATGGCGACTTCGCCAATAAAATTGAGGGTTGAAGTTGTGGCAACCCTAAGTGCTTACCATAGAACAAGCGAACTCGATATCTCACGAGAGTATCGATATCGCTGGAGGCCGTCTCTAGAAACACAACCTTTTCTGCGCCTCACGACATCGACAGCCTCATCCGCAGCTAGCTACGCTTTTGTTATTATACCCTTGCAGAGGGTATAAAAATTTTGGTCAAAAGTGTACAACGCAGTGAAGGAGACATCTCCGACCCTATAAAGTATATATATTCTTGATCAGGATCACCTCCTGAGTTGATATGAGCATGTCCGTCTGTCCGTCTGTCTGTCTGTCGGTTTCTACGCAAACTAGTCTCTCAGTTTTGGAGCTATCGAGTTGAAACTTTGCTCTCACCCTTCTTTCCTTTGCAGGTAGTAAATAAGTCGGAATGGCCGGGATCGGTCAACTATATCCTATAGCTGCCATATAACTAATTGATCGGAAGTGCCATAACTTTGGTGTTTTAAGTTAGAGAGTTGAGACTTTCCACACATGTTATATTTGACCAAAATATCTTGTATACAAAATTTCAAATTCCTATTCAAACTATTCAAATTCCGCCCTTTTGGACCGAGCACCCAGAATTATGGCTGTCGCAAATCGAAGCCCAATTCGTTCTGGCAGGAATAACTGCAGACGACACGAAATTCAACACGATCCTGGCGTCAATCGAAGCACCGGTACTGGCCCGAATTGCCAACGCCATCGTCAACCAACCAGTCACAGGCAAGTACGAAAACTTAAAGTGGTGCATTTTGGAACGCTTCTGCGAAAACGAGCAGAAGAAAATCCAGAAGTTGATTTCGGAGACTGACCTTGGTGACAAGCGCCCCACACAATTGCTCAACGAGTTAAACGCACTTGCCGCAAACAAAGTTGACGAAACTTTCTTAAAAGCACTGTCGCTGCAGCGCCTACCAACACAAGTGCAAGCGATCTTGCAAGCATCGGACGCCTGCCTAGCAGATTTAGCTAAGTTGGCAGACAAAGTCATGGAAGTCAGCGAATTTCATCATATACGCACCGTTGACGCCAAATCGGCGCCACCCAGCAGCACCGTTTTCGACGAACGTTTAGACCGCATCGAGCAACAAATCAACGCTCTGTTCAAAAACCGTTACCGCAAGAACAGTTCATCCACATTAACGGATCGTAACAGCGTCCCGACTTCAGGCTTGTGTTGGTACCACAGCAAATTTGGCAATGCCGCCAAGAAATGTCGCCAACCGTGTTCGTTTTCATCCGAACCAAAAAACTAAAACAGTCTTCGGATTCGAAGAAGACCACAACACAATTGCCCGACTCGCCATCAACGACAATTCCTCCAAAACTCAATTTCTCAGCGACACCGGTGCCGACATTTCAGTGATTCCTGCAGTATCGCAAAAACTATGCTCACTCCAAAGCTTTTTTTCACCGCCAATGGTACGAAGATACAAACCTATGGAGAAAAACGCTGGGATTGGGACGAAACTTCGTTTGGACAAAGGCGTCAGCTAATACAAAGGTATTAGCTGACGTCAACTGCGCTATCATTGGAGCCGATTTCCTTCAACATTTTGACTTACTCGTTGATATGAAACGACGCGAACTCATCGATCGAGCTAAGCTGCACGAATCAACATGTCACGCGCCTCAACGTAAGATCAACGCGATTTTATCCTACGACACGAGCAACCAATACGCTAGGTTGCTTCACGAATACCGCGATCTCGCAACGATCAACTCGAACCGGCTGCCAGCAGAGTGCGAAGTAACGCACTTCATCTCGACCAACGGCCTGCCTACTCACGCCCGCGCCCGACGACTCGCGCCCGACAAACTCAAAGCCTCACAAACTGAGTTCTCCTACCTCATCGAAAAAGGAATATATCGCCCCTCAAAAAGCCACTGGTCCAGTCCATTACAACTGGTAAAGAATGCAAACAGAGAGTGGCGACCATGCGGCGACTACCGAGCACTAAACAACGTAACAGTGCCGGATCGATACCCTATTCCGTACATACTGGATGTAACAAGCATCCTACACGGTAAAAAGATATTTTCAAAAATCGACCTGCAAAAAGCATATCACCAGATCCCTGCCGAACCGCAAGATATTCCCAAAACAGCTATTATCACGCCTTTTGGGCTATTCGAATTCTTGTTCATGACATTCGACTTAAGCAACGCAGCGCAAACTTTTCAGCGTCACATAAACCACGTAATGCAGGATCTTGACTTTGTTTTCGCATACATCGACGACATTCTGATCACTTCAGAATCCGAGGAGCAGCACGAGACGCACCACCCTTGACCGCCTTTGAAAGGCACATCTCACCGTGAACTTCGCGAAGTGCCAATTCGGTAAATCACAACTCACGTTCCTGGGACATGACATCAGCACGGCTTGAAACCATCCGAAGCCAAAGAGGAAGCCATCCGCCACTTTAAAAAACCGCTTATAGCTAAAGATCTAAAAAAGTTTCTGGGTATGATCAACTTCTATCGGCCGCTTATCCCACGTGCAGCTGATAACCAACACATACTCCAGACGCTAATCCAAGGCAATAAAAAGAACGACAAATCCGCGATACTCTGGTCTACAGAAGCCGACTACGCATTCGACGCCTGCAAGAACGAGGATGCAAACGCTAAGTTGCTGAACTACATGGAACCTAACTCGCAATTAACACTAACCACCGATGCCTCCGATGACGCCATGGGTGCCGTGTTACATAAGATTGTCAGCGAGCAGACGCAACCACTGGGTTTCTTCTCCAAGAAATTCGCACCGACGCAAAAGAAGTACAGCACTGACTGAGATAGAGAACTGACTGCCATCTACCATTTTGCACTTCAAGTTCGCATTGGAGGGCAGAAACTTTATAATTTTCACCGACCACAAGCCGCAGATTTACGCTTTCAATCAAAACAGCGAGAAAGCATCACCGCGACGCGCGCGCCAACTGGATTTCATCAGCCAATTCAGTACCGATATCCGGCACATCACAGGAGAGGAAAACAACGTGGCTGATCTTCTCTCACGCATCAAAGCCATCAATTCCGATCCAGAAAATACCATCTCACTAACCAAATTATCCTTTTCAGGCTCAAACAAGCAATTGTACTGCCACGTCGCCAATAACCAGATACGCCCGTTCGTGCCCAGATGTCTACGCCAAACCGTGGTTCAAGCCCTGCATTCGCTGAGCCATCACGAGTTAAGGCGACGAATAAATTGGTCGGCAAACACTATGTTTGGCCCCACATGGCGAAGGATGTGGCCAAAATCGTACGCTCTTGCATCCCGTGTCAAAAAGCTAAAATCCAACGACACACAAAATCGCCACTGGGAGACTGTGCCGCCAGCGACGCCCGTTTCGAACAGATCAACATCGACATCGTTGGCCCACTGCCAACATCGAACGGATAGCGATACTGCCTCACGTGTATCGATCGCTTCTCAAGATGGCCCGCAGCAATCCCCTTAGTCGACATCACAGCATAATCTGTGGCCAACGCACTGATTTCGGGCTGGTTCGCTATGTACGGAATCCCTCTCCACATCACAACGGATTTAGGCCGACAATTTGAGTCCACACTATTCCAAAAGCTCGCCAAAATTTGCGGTTTTAAGCACCTGCGCACGACAGCGTACCACCCACAAGCCAACGGGATGATCGAACGCTGGCACAGAACATTAAAAGCTGCCTTAAAATGCGACGATCCTATTAACTGGAGCAGTTCCCTGCACTTAATCCTCCTAGGCCTACGTACAACAGTTAAAAGCGACATCGGGCTGCGCCCAGCTGAAATGGTTTATGGCACCGCTCTACGTGTCCCTGGCGGATTTTTTACACCAAACACACAAAAACATACCGAGTCTGAGTTCGCCGAGGCTCTTCAAAAACCATATCTCAGCTACCAACCACTGGAAGCAAACTACGAGGGTCCGTTCGAAGTGCTAACAAAGCACGACAAGTACTTTACGCTCAAAGGCCATACAAAAGACAACAAGGTGTCTAACCACAGACTTAAACCGGCATAAATCTTCAAAGTATCTTTCCTAACTGGAACTCTAGGTGGGGGGTACTGTGGCAACCCTAAGTGCTTACCATAGCACAATCGAACTCGATATCTCACGAGAGTATCGATATCGCTGGAGGCCATCTCTAGAAACACAACCTTTTCTGTGCCTCACGACAGCGACAGCCTCATCCGCAGCTTGCTAAGCTTTTGTTATTTTTCATTAGTTCTAAGCAAATATATAGTGAATAAATGAACATTAAAAAGCTCTAAAGCTGGCTTCTCGAATACTATCGTCGCAGGCAAGTCCTTCTGTGTCTTTAATTCGTCAGATTTTGGATGGTTGACGCTCGGTTGGCAACGAAAACGTTAAACCTGACCTGCTCATTTCGAATCCAGGATAACACAATTAAAGAGTCGCACCAACTAAAACACTTCTTCCGTTGTAAGCGCCTAGACTGTGAACCTTTGCCATTATTCTCGGCATCAACTCAGCTCCAGCCAGATCTTACGTCGGCACAGTTAACATCTTAAGAGGCCATACACGAGACTTCGCACATAGAAGGAGGCTCTCAGCCTCTGGCGACCTGGAAACTATGTAGACACTCGGTGTAAAAACCCTGAGGTAAGCTTTCATCCCAAGAAAGATGCTCTCGGCACAGCTTCTGCTAGAATATTTTTTCTTTAGTAACAACTGGAACAACAAGGCCCAGAGGATCGTATAACCGCGCTATTGATGATAGGACGGAACGTCGAGACGGCTACGAATTGGACCGAAGTGCAGAAAACGAAGGCAGCAGCTTATCAGTGAAGGGATCCCCAGCCAATCCTAACGTTTTCGTGAAGTTGCTGCCGTCATCAAAAGTTAGATAAGACTCCCGATCTTCTTTTGGCACGCCGTCAACATGCTAGGGATATTGGAACACCATATCTGCTGCTCCCTTGATTCTGATTCGCCCTTGAACAAAAGCACCGTAATCTGCCCTAAAATGCCTGTTGAGCCAAGCAGAAAAGGGCGAAGCTGCGTAAAATAAGCTGCATATATTATAATCTGTGTAGCGGCGGCGTGTTATCGGCAGTTCTGGTTTTGTTTACTTCTCCCCGTTCGCATGCGCTTTGCTGGTATTTGTAGCGCATGCGCTTTGGGGAGCTTTTTTGTAGAGCTGCTGCACACTAGCAAATCTTGCATTTGTGTGCGTTCATATTGATAATTCATATTGCTAAGCTTTGTACTTGTGTTGTTATTGATTGGAGTTTTTGCAAGTTGGGGTTAGAGTTGAACCCTCGAGAAATAAAAATATTGAAATTGCCTTGAAAAT
Organism: Drosophila pandora; assembly: GCA_021223865.1. Taxonomy (NCBI): domain Eukaryota; kingdom Metazoa; phylum Arthropoda; class Insecta; order Diptera; family Drosophilidae; genus Drosophila; species Drosophila pandora. The sequence continues at coordinate 1,716 of JAJJHT010014639.1, read as the reverse complement.
TGAACTGTGGAATTTAATTCGTTTGGCCGCTATTAAAAACCATTAATAGCTCAACAGTTTGGTGACCCCGACGTGATTATCATCCGTTCAATTATCGCGATCAGCGTTAAAAGTGCCACTAAAACACCGTTGTTGGTTTTGTTGTCGCATTTTAATTTAATCGGCATCTTAATTGGAATAATTCAATGGAATCTGGAGCTGAAGCTACTGCATCTGCTGCGTCAAGCCGTGAAAGGATGCTGCGGAGACGCGCAGAGGTAACATGCCAGGAAATGGAGGTACTGCATCGGAAGGTCAAGGCTGCGATGCAAACTGAAGATTCAACCATTCTGACCCTCGAGTCTATGGAGAAGCGTCTGCGCGACCGTTTCACCACGCTGCAGGAGGAATTGGAGGAGCTAAATTACAGCGAGATCGGGAGCGATTTATATTGGCGATTCTCTCAGCTGGCTACAGACGTGCACGTTGACATCCAGGTGGAGGTGGCCAAGCGTTCTATGCGGGTTGCTGCTCACTCTACGCTGTTAGATGCTACCAATGGTGCTGGGATTTCAAACGCTCCATATAGGCCTGCTCCCTCATTGCCCCCGTTGCCAATGCCAACATTTAGCGGCGGCTATGCTGAGTGGCCGGATTTCTGCGCCCTATTTAGGACAACAATTGACAGCCACCCGCACTTGACCAAGATGGAGAAGCTCAGGTGGCTCATTTCCAGCCTGCGGGACTCAGCCCTGGAGACTGTGAGGGCGCTTGAGATTACCGACGCCAACTACGATGTTGCCCTTGACCTTTTGCGCAACCGTTTCAGCAACCGTCGCTTAATCTTCCAGGCTCACATCAACGAGATCCTGCAGTTAAGGGCGGTTGAGCCGGGATCCGTTGCTACTCTTCGAGAATTATCCGACCGATTTAATGGACATATGCGGGCCCTTATGAGTTCCGGGACGTCGGCCGAAATTCAAGGATGCCTCCTCATCCAGATCATCTTTCAAAAGCTGGACCCTGCCACAAAGGCCAAATGGGAAGACTCTCTGGCAGGAAGCACTGATGATAGCCTGCCAACTTGGGAATCTATGGCTCGGTTTCTGGAACAAAGGTGCCGTACCCTGGAGACGGTGGATTCGGCCTTAGCTCCGCATTTGTCAGCGAACCAAGCGGGCCGACGTAGGCCATTTAAAAACCGATCCTGCATGCTCCTGAATGCTCCGCCTGCTTCGTGTGCCCTGTGCGGCATCCTGGCACACGCTGTGCCTTCTTGCCCAAGGTTTCTCGCCTTGTCAGTTGAGGAACGATACGATGAGGTCCGACGTCTTGCCCTCTGCTTTGTGTGCCTCAAGTCTGATCACTTGGTCCGCGGATGCTCATCCTCCCGCTGCCCAACTTACAATCGCCGACATCATGCGCTATTGCATCCTTGCGAGCGTTTATCTAGCGCCACTTCCGTTCCTGCTTCTGGATCGCATCCGGCCAATGTAGCTGGGGTTGCGACCTCTCAGGCTCCTCCTGCTAATGCTCTTGTTGCACAGGATCGCAGCGCTGAAATAGTGTTCTTGCCCACCGCCCACATTCTCGTCCGTGGCAGATCAGGAGCCTTTCTTCCTTGTCGAGCGCTACTTGACTCCGGCTCCCAAGTTCATCTCATCACATCACGGCTGGCTAGCCAACTTCAGCTTCATCGGTCCAAATGTTCTGTAGCAGTGACTGGCCTTGGAGACG
>JAJJHT010014489.1:145771-182118 GCA_021223865.1 Drosophila pandora | reverse complement strand
TCTGGCATCTCTGCTCAAGAAAACTGGCGATAGACTCCCACGTTAGAATGGAATCCAAAGAATCCGAGTCAGCTTGCATTTCTTTCCAATTAGACTGAATGGCATCATAAACCTTCTGCAACAGCACTTGGATTATGATGCAGCTAGCAATCTGTTTCGTTGTGCCTATGCTTGCAAGGGCTCGCATATGCGAATTAAATTTATCCCAAAACTCGGGAAGCCTCGTCTCCGATGCGCAAACTACGGCGCTCAGATGCAGTACCTCATTATAGTTTTTGTCCGTCAGCTACAACGATTGCACAGTCTCCAAGGCATATTCATAAGGGCAGGACCGAACCGCTGAAGCTTCTCCACCCAACTTATAAACCATGGTCGAGAACAGTGACCGGAACTCAAGCCGCTCCGCATAACCTACACTATAAATGGGAAGCGGCAAAGCCTGGAACTGTCTGGCAAACAACCCATCAAAATTGGTGACAAATGAAGCGTTGATTAGCGTCAAGCTCGCCGGCAAAAAACTCGCCGGAATCGTGTGTCCTTCGCTGCATCGTTGAAGCGCAGATCGCTACAGAGTTCCGCAACATCCAACATCCAACATGTGCATGCTCCTGAAATCCGCGACGATGCTTTAACTCACTAAGCCGCATATTTATCATTGCCTCCGAAAATTTCTTCACCGCTTTCCGAGAGGACAGCAATATCCGGAGATTCTCAAAACGGTCCACAGCACTTTGACTCAAAAAATAACTTCCTTCTAGGAGAGGCACACTGGAAAACGGATTCATTTTCGCAACAAAAAGTTTATTTTAGTTCGTTTATTTTGCTTATTTAATAAACAAAAAGCTTTGTTAGATTTTTATATATAAATAAATTGTGAAGTTCATGTGCCATTTAAGGGGTAACATGGGTTTCCTGGGGAAAAAAACTGCCGTATTTCAATAATTGTTTTGCATAAAAAAATATGTTAAGTGACCAAGCGTTTTTGAGAGCTTTTTATAAAGTTCAAAGTCCAGCTTTTATCAACAAACATCAAAATTTTTTGGATTTATATATATAAACACAATTTATTTTTCTAACTTGATAATTTTTGAAGTGAAACTTCTTTAGGCGCGTAATGGATTTTCGGGGACGGAGTAAAACCGAGTCAGGATCGACACGAAAATGCGAGTACCCCCACCACCGCTCACCGTTCACTGTCCCTCTCTCACCATATGCGCTTGTTGAGGTGGGGGAGCCGCTCACGAACGTAGTCTCTCTTCTCTTCTTTCCTCTCTCTCAGACACCAGCGAACTGCGTTATTGAACTTTTTCAAAAACACACTCAATTTGGATATTGTTAATGATAGGAACACTAGCACGACTAGACACGGGACAACAATCGATGCAGTTTTTGCACGATTCATTAAGGATTTAAGTGCTCACGTATATATCTCGCACTTTAGTTACCATAACCCAATTATCACGACATTAGGAAATGATATTCATGAAATTGACAATGAAAATGGCACATGATTGGTAAATTGTCATTGTAATTTCTTTGTAATTTTTATACCCTTGCAGAGGGTATTATAATTTTGGTCAAAAGTGTGCAACGCAGTGAAGGAGACATCTCCGACCCTATAAAGTATATATATTCTTGATCAGGATCACCTCCTGAGTCGATATGAGCATGTCCGTCTGTCCGTCTGTCCGTCTGTCCGTTTCTACGCAAACTAGTCTCTCAGTTTCAAAGCTATCGAGTTGAAACTTTGCACACACCCTTCTTTCCTTTGCAGGCAGTATATAAGTCGGAACGGCCGGGATCGGTCGACTATATCCTATAGCTGCCATATAACTGATTGATCGGAAATGCCATAACCTTGGTGTTTTTTAAGTTAGAGTGTTGGGACTTTCCACACATGTTATATTTGACCAAAATATCTTGTGTACCAAATTTCATAAGGATCGGCCGACTATAACCTATAGCTGTCATAGAACGATCGAAATTGGCATAACTTTGGTGTTTTTTAAGTTAGAAAGATGGGATTTGGTACAGATTCTATTTTGGCAAAACAAAAACAATCTCATTTGCCAAATTTCATAAGGATCGGCCGACTATATACGATCCGCTACATATATAATAATGTAAGATGCGTGGCGCCACCTAGCGGACTGCGACTGAACTGCAAGGGTATATAAACTTCGGCTCCGCCCGAAGTTAGCTTTCCTTTCTTGTTAATTGTAAAATTGTTATTTATGTAATATTGTATACTTGTGAATAAATTGAAAATTTTTGGAACTATACATTAATCGAACGTCATTCATCTATAAGAAAATATTAGAAAAAGCAAATTCATGCTTCGTCGTTGAATTATTTAACCTCTAATTTTCAAACTAACCTAAGAGAGAAAATAGAGATGATGAAATGAAAATAGAGAGAGAGGAATACTAGAAGTTTCACTTCTGTCTTGCGTAGGCTTGACACACCCTTTTATTTTATATACAAAGTATGGGATCTGTGCTTAGGGCTTAAAACCGATCTAAGAAGTGAGTGACGCGGGAGCGCGGCTCAAGGCTTGATGCTGCGGAGCGGCCGAGAGATACCGCGAGAGTGCAAGACAAGCGCATGACGGCAGATGCAAGTGGCCGATCGAATGCCTGAAAGCTGGCGAAGCGAAAAGAGATATAAATAGCGAACGCGAAGGGATGGCGGTATTACAGAAAGACATCACGGATGTCTATTTCAATAAATTATCACCGGCCAGACTTGCGGTGATTTCTTGACTCGATTTAGTCTCCTGGAAGTTGAGCTTTCAACCGCAGCGGGGATTTCAGAGAGAAGGACTAACGGCCTCGAATTATTCACTGGACCAATATTGTACACAAGGGTGTGCAACTCGTCGGCTAAGTACTGCCGAGCCAACGACCCTGTAAAAATGGTACATGACTGTCTTAATAGCAGCTTCCCAGAAGTAAGGAGAACTGGAAGGGATGAACTTCCATTCAATGGACTCTGGAAGGCAAAAATCCAAGACTGTTCTCTGATGCTCGTTACTAAGAAATAACCTCTTTAAATCCCTCAATTGATTTTTGGCTCCAACGAAATTGGTGGCGTTGTCAGACCAGATCTGCCGAGGCTTTATCCTGATAGAAATGAATTTCCTCAGACGGTGGTAAGACAGATGTAACATTTTATGGGGGCCTTGTTGCGAAGCTCAAACTTATAAAAGAAAGAACCGGAAAAATCAATACCGGTTACATAAAAGGCCTGATAACGTTCCACCTTCGGAAGATCGCCCATTAAAAATGACTCCAACAAATGAGGCTTCGTCTGAAAGTATCTTACGCATGTATTTGTCGCCCTGTGTATAGTCTTTCTCCTTGCAATCGGCCAATACTGAGAACGTATCATCGCGATTTACGATCAAGATCCATCATGCAGGTTCTGCTTATGAAAGCTAGCGATTATGATTCGTGTTACCTTATGGCTCTTTGCAGAATCTGTGGGTGGCGACCATCGTAATCCAAGGATGAGTTCTTGAGTCGCTCCTCTACTCGAAGCAATCCAAAATGATCCAAAAAGGGGTATAACGAAGTCAGCGAGCTGGAGGAGGCAACCATTCCCTTTGTCTGCAACGTCCTTATTTCATCACCCAATTGAGCGCGCTGAACTGCCCACAAAAGCATGGAAACTACTCAGACTCACGCTCCATAGGCTTCAATGCTGGTGTCACAGAATCCATGAATCTTCGCGAGAGCTCCAGAAATAAGCGCTAGTCGAGGAAATCCTGCACGTTGGATGTGACTGAAGCTCTGGCTGATCTGCTGCCACTCTGTGTTGAAAACCTGAGGCAAGCTTTCATCCCAGGAAGTTTCATATGTAACAATGTCCAATTTATATGTTTGCAGCTCCTTCAGTGGGGAATCTCGCCACATAATGCACTGAAAGTAACTGTCGGATGCTGCCATCCTCACACAACGGTACATTTTGCAAATGACGCCAGTCAGCGATACCGGATGCGAACGAAACCTCAGCAGGATGTGAAACAACTTCGGTTGGATGACAGGACCAGCCATTAAGAGATCATTCAAAGAATAACCTGATGTGGTAACAGCGGACCCATCAAATACCCCCCTTAGTTTCGTCGTGGTGCTGTCCTTCTTTAGCACACAATGATGTGGCAGAAAAGATTTGCAAGCTCACCAGAGTTCTGTTAAATTGGCAACCTGACTATATAGTCACCACTTTCTAATCGCACGAAGTTCTTGGCAAAGTAACTCTCCCAATCGAGATCTTCCTTTGACGCCTTCACAGTCGGATAAGTGTAATTTGTCGAAGAAGTTGATCGATCCGCTCATCTAAAGGGCCTTGAGGGTTGACCAGTCGTGACCGCTCAGCTTCCATAAGCACCTTACCATTATCAAGGGCTCCGCCTCCACAAACGACCATCCAAGCCGAGTTTTCTAGATTGAGGACAGACCAGGATCCCAGCCCAGGCAGCCCCAGCCCACCCCAGCCCTTGGCAGTAGCTAGGAGCAACACATCATTACGAGACGCAACGTCGTTGGATACGGAAACCTTGGGAGAGGGGTGTTGGTCTCGAATTGCAGATGGGAAGCTGCCACCAAAGTGCAGAAGACTATGATGCCTGCGCACTCACGCACGATAGCTAGAAGCATTGCAATGCCGAGGTGATCAAATCCAAGGCGTCAAACTTAAAAAAATTTCGCAGCAATTTATTATGTGGGAATGGCCATCACAGATCACGCATGCTGACAAGCTTGTAATCAGAAATGCAGAGTTACCTGGATCAAAGGGTTTGGTGTATATGACGTCGTCGGCAAATCCTTTTTCTCCAAAATCCGGCATCTCTGCTCGAGGAAACTGGCGATGTACTCTTACGTTGGAATAAAATCCAAGGAATCCGAGTCAGCCTGCAGTTAATTCCACCGGGACTGTGTGCAATATATGCTCGCATATGCGAATGAAATGTAACCGACAGGTCGCGAAGCCTCGTTGTCGATGCGGATTGATAGCTCACGACCCACTGTGCAACTAGTATATATGCAACGGGCCATATACACAATATGTGTGAGCCATTGTAGCACTATGCGAAAAACGAATGCAATATGCGTATGTATGTAAATAGATGTTTTTATTTCGCTCACAAATTGCAACACGAATAATGTTTTTAATAAAGTTTTTAAATTTCCTTTTTTTTTCAAGGACAATCAGGTCGGGGCTCACAAAATGTTAAGTTACCTACCATTTTTTGGTAGCTGTAAATAAGTTCAGAATTGCAAGTTTTAAATAAACACAAATTCGGTTTGATTTATATGTATAAGCGATTACAAATTTGTGCTGTTCTATGGCGGATGTCTATTTCAATAAATTATCGCCGGCCAGACTTCCGGCGGCTGCTTGACGAGTAGCACAAGGATACACTCCTGTCCATCGACCAAAAAGCCGGAACGAGCGCGTGCAACTTCCTTGCACCTTTCCCGTTGACGTATCAAAAACAGGCAGTTTTACAATTTCTGTAGCCGCCACAAAAACCACCAAGATTAATTACAGCAACGGCCAGATCGTGATTGTTGGGCTAAGCAGTCACCAGAGAAGCCCTAATCGGCTTATAATATTGAATATTTGTTTTGCTGCAGCGGCATTTATTCTTGTCCGTCTGTCTCCCAGTTTCGCTTTGTTGTTATTTGTAGCGCATGCGCTTTTGGGAGCTTTTAAAGAGCTTCTGCGCTTAATCTCTTAGTTCATACTTGTATTTTTGGCATTGACTTGAGCGGCTGCGGTTTTAGGGGTAAATTGAACCCCAAAATAAAATATTGAGAATTGAAGTGAACCTCGTGTACTTATTCGGCCGCTATTAAAAACTATTAATAGCATAACATTAGGTGACCCGTGATCCCGCCCGAAGTTCAATCAGTTTAATTGCCACAGAAACTGACAAAACTGCACAATTTTAAAAACAAAACAAAACAAAAAAAAAAAACTGGTTCTGGAAATTTACTTGATGGAGTCTGGATCTGAAATAATGGGATCTGCTGCCGCAACCTGGGAAAGGTCAGGAGATGAACTTGCCAGGAGATGGAGGCGCTGGATCATAAGGTGAAGGCTATATGTCGCTGGAGTAAGTGGAGAAGCGTTTGCGTGAGTGCTTCACCGCGTTTTAAGAAGAGTTGGAGGAGCTTAATTTCAGCGAGATCTCGCAGCTGGCGACTGTTGTGCATGGGGACATTCAGGAGGTTGCCAAACGCTCACTCCACACTTCTCGAAAGTGCCAGTGTCTCACCCATGCCATACAAGCCAGCCCCCTCCTTGCCACCACTGCCGATGCCAACATCCAGCTGCGGCAATGTCGACTGGCCAGATTTCTACGCCCTTTTTAAGACCCTTTTTTTTTTATTATAATCGTAAAGTAACCGGCGTTTAATATTCCAGTCTCACATTAATGAGATCCTGCAGCTTCGTGTGGTCGAGCCAGCATCTGTGGCTACTTTGCGGGAGCTATCGGATCGGTTCAATAGGAATATGCGGGGTCTCTTGAGTTCCGGATCAGCTGCCGAGATCCAAGGATGCTTGCTCATCCAGATTATCTTCCAGAAGTTGGATTCTGCACGATGGCACGATTCTAGGACAAAGAACTCTCAAAGCATTGACTTTTCTTTGGCTGCGTATCCAAAAGCTAACCAAGTATTCCGAGGTAGATCTAGAAATAACCGATCTTCGTGCATGGTTATTAACGCCCGTCCAGCTCTATACGTCCTGTGTGGTATTTTCGCACGCGCTTTGTTCTTGTCCAAGGTTCATTGCCTTGCTAATTAGTCAACGGTACGACGAAAAGTGACGGCTGATCTGCTGTTTTGTATGTTTGAAGGATGGTCATTTTGCACGCGGACGCGGATGCTTCCCGTCGGCAATCGTCGGCATCATTCCTTGTTGCACCATTGCAGCTGTCCAGCCCCTTACAATGCCCCACCGCTACGAGGCTTTATTTCCATCGATGGTGTTGCCGTTGCTACCCCACCATCCCAGTCAATAAACACCGTCTTGAGTCAGGATCTTCTACCAACCGCCAATATCCTCATTCGTCGTCGATGTGCCTTCCTGCTTTGCAAGTCAACTTCAGCATCGTCGGTCCAAAATTCTGTGTCTCGGCGGCACTGAGTTTGCTACGGATGCACTGCCTCCCAATCGCCCAAAACACGCTATTTGGCTGGGTCGTTTCTGGACGCAATGGTCTATCCCTGGAAAACAGCTTGGCAGTATCGGTCAGCAGACTGTGCACTTCTGAACTGATGCCAATGAATCGCCTGGTAAGCGGGGAATGTGCATTGTTCTATGTAGAAGAAGAAGCAGAGAAGTATCAATGATCCGGACTCCCTGCACTCGTTACGAGAACTTGATTCCCATATTGGTCTATTGGGGGGAGCAATGCATGGTCAAAGGTTTGGAAGATGTTGGTGTGCCATGTCCGCCCTAAATGGACTGATTCTTAGATGGGACGGATGCTACTAATTAAGTCGTCTTAATGCAACTACGCAACCCTTGGAATAATCCATTGCAATAATGTGTCTGAGGCCCTTCCATAATTGTTAATGAAGGCCCACCTTTCAATAGGGGGAGGATGTTGGGCTAAGCAGCCACCAGATAAGCCGATTAGAATATTAATAATTTGTTTAGCTGCAGCGGCATTTATACTTGACTGTCTGTCCAGTTTCACATGCACTTTGTTGTTATTTGTAGCGCATGCGCTTTTGGGAGCTTTGGAAGAGCTTTTGCGTCCAAGCTGCTAGTTCTTATTTGTATTTGGCATTGATTTGAGAATTCCATTGATTGAACCCCAAAATAAAATATTGAAAATTGAACTGAACCTCGTCTACTTATTCGGCCGCTATTAAAAACTATTAATAACATAACAGTGAACAGAAAGGCTGCAGCATAGGCAAGAAATTTCCTCTCCATTTTTCAAAGCGAACGGTCGTTTTTATTACTTCTCTTATTGGATAACTTTAAAAATCCGGTTACAGTTTTACTAACCCGTACTAATCACTCTCTTCAATCGCCCTTTTCGGTTTCATTGGTACAAAACTACATTGATAAAGTTGTCTGTGCCTAACATGTGAAGGTCGGAACGGCCGGGTTGGAACATTGATTTTCTACATATTCTTATATCGACTCAGGAGGTGGTCCTGATCAAGAATATGTGTCGATACTATAAGTATACTCAAAAATTCACAATATTTACATTGCCCTCTGCAGGGGAGTAGCATGCAGGTTCACCACCGCTGTGTAACCCCGTCAATATTTTTTTTTATCTGTGGCTTTTTCTGTATATATACTACATATTTGTGAAAGTGACAGATTTTAACACAGATTTCAATTGACATATTACACAGGTCAACAGCAAAAAATCTCCACGCATAATTCCACCCTTCCCGTATCCTTTAGGGTCCCCTGAAGGAAAGTCCAGAACAAACATGGGTTCCATCACCCCCAGATTCCGCGGTACACCTAAGAGAAGAAATAAATACAATTTTACCATATATTGAATTAGGTAGGCCGTGTTATTGCCTTGACCAAAATTATTTTCATTACATTTCATTTTTATGTATTCCAACTAAAATTAAAATATGGTATCTAGCAGTTACCATATCTTTGGAATACTTTTCCAAAGTTGAAATCTTCGATTTTCTAAATTAATTTTTGGTTTCTATGATTTTTCCCCAAACATTTTCCTATGGAAGATTTTGTTCTGGGGACCCTAAAGGTTATGGAGCCGTTACAATTTTTCGTGGCGGAAAAAAATTGGAAATTGTCATTCTGTGTTATTAAGCTTGTCTTTATAAGTAAGAAAATAAACATTATATAGGTATTTGTATACCCTTGCAGAGGATATCATAATTTTGGTCAAAGTGTGCAATAGGGTGGGTCATATTTCAACAAGTTATTTAACACGTGCAGATCTTACGTTATTTAACACGTTATTTAACACGTGAATCTTACGTTATTTAACACGTAAGATTCAGGATTTAGAAAAGAAGATTATACATTTCTATTGAAGAGCCCTTCAAAAACTTAGTTGACATAGTTACATTTATAATAAAAGTATATTTACCTGCTTGGATTCAAATAATAACAATAAAGGAGACCTAACTTAAGGCAGAGCCGAAGTTGATTGCACTTAGGTAGCAGATTATTATATATATATCGGAAAGTATATAGTTGGCCGATGTTTATGAGAATTTCACCAATGAATCAATTTTCTAATAAAAATTATGAAAACAACCCCAAGCATCTTTAAACATAGCAAATATTTTGCTCAAAATGGAATCTTTACTAAGTCCCATCTTTCTAACTAATAAAACAACAAAGTTATGCCAATTCCGATCGTTCTATGACAGCTATAGGATATAGTCGGCCCGATGAAATTTTGTACACAAGGTATTTTGGCCAAATATAACATATAACATTTATAACATGGGTGGAAAGTCCCAACTCTCTAACTTAAAGTTATGGCATTTCCAATCAATCAGTTATAGTGCAGCTATAGGATATAGTCGACCGATGCCGGACGTTACGACTTGTACACTAGTCGGCATAATTATTTTGACGAAACGTTTTTTTGACTCTTGAACATAGAGTTGCTTGAAATCGTCAAATAACAATGCGAATATGAGGCGCAAAACAAATAATCTATTTTTAGCTATGTGCATGCCAAATTTTATTTCGTTTACCATTTGCATTCTCTTTCCGCTGATAAGAATGCATGCAGACAACGGTTTTTTGCGTGGCACAAGTATTTTGACAGCATCTTTACGGAAATATTTTTACACTTTTAAGTACGCGAGAATCAATGAACTTCAGTGTTTCACTTTGAGCAATATTTATGGTTGCTATTAAAATAGATAGTTATTAAAATTTTTTAAAAATCATGGGTAAAACGGCTGAGCTAAGTTTGGTTACCAGATCTTCAATGGTAGCAAAATTTAACGCTGGAATAGCAGTCAAAGACATTGCCAATGAGTATAATGTGTCGCGTCAAACTGTGCACTACCAAATCCAAAAATTTAAAAAGCATAATGACATGCGTAATTTAAGAAGATCAGGCGCTAAGCGTAAAACAGATCTCAGTGAAGACCGAGTCCTCTTACGGAACTTTAAAAAAAATGTTTTTCTAAAGCCCCAATCCGCAGCAGATCAATTTAATTTGTCAGCTAAGACACCAATTAGTGAGCGCACAGTCCGTCGACGATTAAAAGAATATGATTTTAAGACTTATAAGGTCAAGGAAGTACCATATATAACAAAAGCAAACAAGCTCAAAAGACTGTCATTTGCCAAGGAATATGTCAATAAGCCAAAGGAGTTTTGGAGGAGCGTCCTATGGACAGATGAAAGCTCCTTTGAGTATAATTCATCAAAAAATAAATATTTTGTAAGATTACCAAGGGCACAAAGGCAGAAAATACGGCCGGTTTGCCAAAAAGTAAGCCATGGTGGAGGCTCTTTGATGTTCTGGGGATGTGTTGCGTATAATGGACTGGGTGACTTCGTACCTGTCACTGGCTCGATGAACCAAGGCCAATATTTACGGGTTTTAAATGATAATGCATTTACTTTTGGAGATAGGCTAATTGAACAGTCGTTCATTCTGCAGCAATGCCGCATGCCACAAAGCCAAGATGATTACACAATTTTTGAAGGATGTTGGTGTTACCACTTTGGACTGGCCACCTCAAAGTCCAGATTTAAATATTATTAAAACGTCTGGTCTCTTATAAAACGTAAAAGAACAGTATCGTTAAATAAAACCAGAGAGGAGACAATTTCTGAGGTCACTTCCCTTTGGGAAGAGATATCTCCAGAGATCATCCAAAATTTAATTGATTCAGTACCGAAACGGCTGCAAAAAGTTATTGAAACTAAAGGAAATTATATATTTTACTAAATTCCTTTTTTTGTTAAGTTTTGTTTAAGTTTAAACTTTCCTATTCGTATTAAAATAAACTTGTCAAAATACTTATGCCACTACTTGAAAATTAAATAAGCTTATATTTTTTTAAGTTAATATGATAAAATGTTGAATTCATTATTTTTAAGTTTGTATTAGCACTAAGTAAAACAGCAAAAAAATTCATTAAGTTATATTAAACCATTGCAAAGTTATTTAAAAACTTGAACCATTTGTATTTCGTCAAAATATTTATGCCGACTAGTGTATACTGTCTGCAAACAAAAGAAGGATGTGTGCAAAGTTTCGACTCGATAGATCTAAAACTGAGAGACTAGTTTGGGTAGAAACAGACAGACGGACAGAAAGACATGCTTAAATCGGCTCAGGAGGTGATCCTGATCAAGAATATATATACTTTATAGCGTCGGAGATGTCTCCTTCACTACGTTGCACACTTTTAACCAAAATTACAATACCCTCTGCAAGGGAATAATGTGAGATTGGTGATGGTGCGCGACATATTATAAAGAAGAAAGGAAAGCTAACTTCGGGCGGAGCCGAAGTTTTTATACCCTTGTAGTTAGGAAACAGCTTTTATTATTATATTATATGTATATCGGATCGTATATAGTTGGCCGATTCTTATGAAAATTTCATTGATTCGATAATCAATTTTCGAATAAAAATCTTTGATTCGATAATCAATTTTCGAATAAAAATGTTGGAAACAGCCGCAAGCATCTTTGCTGGCACCTTGAATTCTATGCAACTGTTCAAATTTTTGAGTGAAATTGCTTTCAGCTGTAAAAAAAAACAGTTCTTTGATCGGTAAAATCAACAGCCGAAGCCGACTTAAAAAACAGCTCATGGTTAAGATAATTTTTGCTTTAAAAAATGAGTTTTCTTTAAACAAAATTTTTGGGATTTTTTTGTACTGTACCCTCCATCGTTAGCCCCAAATTCCTCTAACAAATCTGTTAATGCGTCACGAAACTCGATCATGCCCTGCGCAGGTAGGGCGATTTGAGATCTAGGGCCTCCTCTAGTTATAGTTTGTGAGACCTGAAATGTAGTCTATAGAGTAAATTTAATTATAATATAAAAAGAAACAAGTTACCCGAAGAAATCGTCCGCGAGCATTTTCCTTTAAGTCCAAATAATATCTTCTATAATCCTTTATCATCATTTCAGATTTTAGTTTACCATCTTCAGGTAAATTGTCAGTGTTCGGAGGGCCTGTTTTCGCCAGATTTTTATTAATAAATAGATCGTTAGTTATATATATAAATGTAACAAAAGCATTCGTTCTTTCATTTCTATTAGGGTCGGATCTTACTTTCTTGTTGAGTGCTGCTCAAACAATAAATCTTACTTAAAAAAAAAAGGAAAGCTATCTTCGGGCGGAGCCGAATTTGATATACCGTTGCAGTTTATAGTATATATTAGAGTATATAGTTAGACGATCCTTATGAAAGTTTCACTATCAAAACACAGATGCAACTACCAAAAATGCTTTTGTCCGATTACTAAATACGACCAGTTCTGATCAAATAATAAATGTAAAAAAATTTAAAATATGAAATACTTTCGAACTAAAAAAAAGTTTAAACTAATTCCGAATGTAGAGAAAAATCTGTGTTATTACAACTTTCAAAAAATTTTCCCCGCAAAACAACCTTATGCACTCAATATAGCGATATATTCGGACTAGAAACCGATAACTTCAAGCCATTTTTATAAGCAAAAACTGAGATTGAAGGATGACGAACCAATTTATATAAAAAACTCTAGAAATCCTCAAAGTCAAAGAGACGAAGTATAGGTACAGGAACAAAAATTAATTGGCAATAGAAAAAAAGGCGATTAGTAATTGACCATCGCCAAATTAATAAAACACAGTTGTCGGATAAATTCCCGCTATTGATGAATTTATATATCTTAGAACAACTAGGAAGAGCAACATACTTTTAATGCCTAGTAATGTCTGGTTTTCATCAAATTGAACTCGAGAAAAGTTCCCGTTATATAACGTTCTTTTCAACAAGCAATGGTTCATATCGCTTCACGGGACTACTATTCGGCTTAAAAATAGCGAAATTCATACCACAGGATGATGACTTTAGCATTCTCCGGATTAGAACTTTATCAAGCTTTCTATTACGCTTATCAGCTTATCTTATCAGCGTTTTGATAGCGGCCGAATTAAATAGACGAGGTTCAATTTCTATTTCAATATTTATTATGGGTGAATTTAACCCCAAAACAAATGCAGCGGCCGATCCAAACAATGCCGAATATACAAGTGCATAAACTAAGAGCTTGCGCAGAAGCTCCAACAAAGAACAACAAGTCATCAAAGAATATGGAACTGCTGATAACGGGCAATTAGTGGACCGCTGCGACTAGTTACACTGAGAGAACTAATTAGTAATAATTACGACATTTGATGCTGGCACAAGTCCCAACACATGGATTAAATGTTCATTTTTCATGCATGAAGTCACATTTTTGGGTCACAAATGCACAGATAAAGGAATCTTGGCTCAATCTTGGTTACAATACCCAAACTTCAGCAAAGAATTTGGCATAATAACATATGCAAGTAATTCAGCATGCGTAGCATGTTAACTCAACACAAAAATGAACCGCAACTTCCAGTTGCATATGCATCAAGATTTTTACTGAGGGAAAAAGTAAAAAAGCACAACAGAACAAGAATTGGCAGCAATTCAATAACTTATTTTAGACCATAAATTTATGGTATACACTTCACTGTCAGAAATAATCACAGACCACTTATCTACCTATTTTCGATGCTAAATTCAAGGTCAAAGCTGTCACGAATGAGTCTTGAATTAGAAGAATATAACTTAACAGTATAATATCGTTAATACAGTATAATATCGATGCGTTATGGAGAACATTCTTGAAAGAAATCACCAGAAATGTTTTAAAAGTCACTACTAGAAATCAAAGTAAACAGAAAAATTCCTGCATAGGAAATGAAAAAGTAATGAAAAGTAGATTTGCTTAAGCAAACTCTTAATAAAGCTTCTAAACCCAACATACATATACGAAGCCATTGTAAATGATGAGGTACAAAAAGTAGTGACCTTGCGAATAAACGATTCAATATGTTAACTAAAACATGGTAAGAAAGTTATAGCGATTTGTATACCAATGGAGCTCTCGACTTAGGTCAATTCTTCCAAAGGTTTGAAATAGAAGCCGGTACACTTAATATCAGCCTCAATATCAACTCCAAGTGTCACTTAGCGAATAGCCAAATCAGAACAAGGCAATGAGTGTACAATTACTCTAATCTGCGACCTAACAAAATACTTTGTCGCCATACCAATTAAAGACAAAAGTGCAAAAACAGTAGCTAAAGCTATATTTGAAGATTTTTTGAAGATTTGAAGATATTTATGAAGTACGGTCCAATAAAGACGTTCAATACACATACGGAAACAGATTACAAAAGTTCAATAATAGATGAGCTAAGTAGAAATTTGAACAAAAAAAATTTAACATCTACTACAGACCACCACCAAACAGTTGGAACAGTCGAAAGAGCCACAGAACTTTTCATGAATTCATTCCATTCTAAATTTCAAAAGATAAAACTGATTGGGATATATGGCTCCAATATTTCGCAAACTGTTTCAATACGACACCTATGGCACATGAGTATTGTCCATATGAGTTAGTATTTGGTAAAGCATCAAACTTACCAATACATTTTAATAGCATAGATAGAATAAAACCACTTTATAATGTAGATGACTGGGCTAAGGAATCTAAATATAGGCTAAAATTAGCTTATAAAAGAGCTAGAATAATGATAATTAAATTAAAAATAAGGAACTATATGATAGAAAGACTAGAAATATACCACTCAAAATAGGAGATCCAGTTTTATTAAAAAATAAAACTTATGATATTAGCTAGATTTTAGATATAGTGGCCCACATACTGTAACAGACATTGGAGAAAGGGATAATATCATTATATCAGGTGATAGGGGTAAGACACAAACAGTTCATAAGTTCATAAGGATAGATAGAAAATATTCATTAATTTGAATTTACCAGGTAGACAAGAGTTCACTCGTATTCTAAATGAATTGGAAATTATTAATTTTTTTTTAATTTTTAACCAAAATAACACAATTTTGGTGGGCACAGCCTTGTCAATTCTTTTGTTTTTTTTTTTGGTAAAATTAAAACACATAAGATTTAATTCTATTTTCATTTTACTTAATCTTAAATCATAAATACACCAAGCATGGACATGCATAGAATTTAAACATATAGATATATATATCTATACATAAAATTTCTTTTAAAATTACTATCATTATTCAAAAGGAGGGAGATGTAATATGCAGATATATCGAATGTGTACTGAACTTCACACATTGTTTCGTATAAATAAACAAACCATAAATACGAGTTCTTTGACCAAGTTGAAAATCGTCCTTTTTTTTGGTAATATCTCATGAAAAAAACGGTTGTTTACAAACGGTATTGGTATTGAACGGAAAGTTAATGAAGTGATATATAATATTCATTTCATTTCAAAATTTGAAATTTTCAAAGTTGGTCGAAAATGACACTATTTTTGGGAGCAAAAACTCCCAGCCAGAAAGATTACACAGAAGGTCGACCACAAAACTGGCATAGGGATATACATCGAGCGACAATCATCATCAAAGATAAGTCAAACTCACTCTCCACTTACTTTAAACCGTCCAAATCAAACACCAAAATCAAACAAAAATTACAGTGACAGATTATTACATTGATTACTGATTACAGAAAAATTACATTGATATAAAAAAAACACTTTCCACACATCATTGCACTCCAAGAATCACACATATAGGACCCAAATAACCTAAAAACCCAGTGAACATAATTCTACTAACAAACATAGCCACCAACAAATTTGTCGGCGTAGGGCTTTTTGTTCACAAATCAATCAAACATTCTATAATCTACGAAACAATAGAAACACTTGTAAAATCTCAGCAAAACATACACATACAGACAGCTTACATTTCTCCCAGCATAATTATTACAAGTCAAATACTAGAAAATCGAGACATCAACCCTTCATTTATCTTGTTTTAAAAAAAAAACAAGAGGTACAATAATCCAAAAATTTATAGACACATCCACACTTATCCTATTAAATGACAAGTACCTAACGGACTTTTCAATACAGAACACATACACACACATTAACCTGCTCGGACCCGCATCACAAGCCCCACATATCAAGTGTGAACCAGAAATACTCAATGACCTTCACGGCAGCGACCACTTCCCAATAATCATCTATCTGTTTCCACTAAGCAAAGTTAAGAAAATCAACAAATCTTCTTTAAACTAAAAAACGCCAATTGGGAACAATACAACTAGTGTTGTTGATAATATATCAAAATATAATTATGGAGCGCTAATGGTGAGTTTGTCGTCGAAAGCAATGGAGTGTGGAAGGTTATACTGCAGTAAGATATCTTTATTAGGATCAACCGTTTTCTCTAACTTGTGCTCCCAGAATAAATCCTACACGCATATACACTGTTGACTGGTGTAAAATCGGGTTGCCCCATCGCCGCCGTATGTTGTAGGCCTTTCCCACCCGAGTGACGGTAGAAGGTTTTATTCGCAGTCAGGCGATTGGCGATATTGAGTTGGAATTGCACCCTGGTGCGAGGGTCGATCTTTCGCAGACAGCGCAAAGTGCCTGGACGACATGATGCAGCATTCGCCCAGAAGGAGTCCTCGACTAAACGAGGGTCAGGATATTGTGACGTAAGTAGATGGTAGTGTATTGGTCCCGCAAGAGAGTGTAGGGACGTCGCAAGACGGCCGCCGAAGTAGTGAAACCCCGGTGTTATCTGCTCAGCCGGCAGGTTCTGAAGCCGCCAAGAAACCATAGGTGGCCGACCTCTTGGAGATATGGAACACGCTCGCAGCGCTAACATGGAGCGCACTCACCCCGTTATGTCGAGTGAGGTTGGGGTAGGTTAGCCGCCATTTGCAATCGGCCTGACTGTACCTAACCCAACAAGTTTTTGGCATGTGGTGTCAGGGAGACTGCCATCTTGGAGCGGACCTCAAACTGTGTACAGTTTCGAAGAACTATACCACAAGGAATAGTCACGCATCGCTATTTTGCGCTACCGGCACTACGGTTCCAGCGCATGGTTTCGGGCCACACAATGAAGTGACCGGCGAAACATCGGTAGGAGCGCCTTCTGCTGGACACGGTGCTTGGGCGACGAGTATTGGAGGAATTACAAGCTGGACGCTGGGAAGCCAGAGGATTGGCCCATCTTCTATTGAGCGTTTACGGAAACGACGCAAGCGTATGGTTGTACGGACTTTGAGAACAACCAAAGGCTACTGAAGGCGATAAATTCACCTTCATTGTTAATTCACCCCAGCAATGTGAATGCAGTGATGGAGCAGCTGAGTTTCAGATATGGCCGACCGAAGCAACTAATACGCAGTCAGCTCAACAGCGTTCGAGATGTGCCCGCAATTACGGAACACAATCTAGGAAAGCTCGTCGCATTTGCCACACATGTGAGTAACCTCAAGGCCTTCTTGCAGTCAGCGAAGGCAGAGCAGCATCTGGGTAACCCTACCCCGATGGAAGACCTTGTGGCCAAACTTCCGATAAGTAAACGAGTGGAGTGGGCAAGCCACGCTGCAACTATTCAGCCCTTTCCGACTATTGTGGACTTTAGTTCGTGGTTGACGGAACTAGCGAATGTGGTCTGCGTGGTGGCGGACATTGATGGAAAGAAGCCAAGGCGTCGATTGTTTCATGCCAGCAAGTACCACACAAGTACCACACAAGTACAAGTACCATGCCAGAAGTACCACAAAGTTGCCCCCATCGTGTCCGATGGGAAGAGAATTGCCATTGTCATGTGAACTTTTCACCCCTTGGGATTTCTGTGTTGCCTGAAGTCGAAGTATAACATCGAAGTTATTGTTGCGAGAGGTCTGGAGAAGGAGGATCCTATGGGATGAGCCACTAGCGGCTGAGATATACAACGCCTTTATGGATTGGCGTAAGGAAATGGATAAAGTGGAACATTTTCGGAGCCCACGTCACTATTTTGGATTTGGGCTGGTGAAGACTATCGAGATGCACGTGTTTGTGGATGCGAGTCAGTCGGCATTCGCGTCAGTGGTCTACTGGAGGATCACGAATGACGACGGTGACGTGCAAGTGAGGTTCGTGTGCTCAAAGACGATGCGAACGATGAGGATTCTACGGTTGGAGCTGCAGGCAGCAGTTCTAGGAACGAGATTAATGGACACAGTCAGGCAGGACCATATGTGCCCATTGCAGAGATTGTGCTATGGACGGACTCGAAGACAGTGCTGCGTTAGATTGTCAGCACGCACAGGCGCTACAAGGAGTTCGCCGGGAACAGAGTAGCCCAGATTTTAGAGTCAACGAAGTTGGCCCAATGGAGATGGCTACCGTCCGCCGACAACGTGGCGGATGATGCGACTCGGGCGCAACGCAGCGAAGACCCAAACGAGGAGTCACGCTGGTTAAGAGGACCGGCATTCCTGAGGAGACTAGCGGGCAGCTGGCCGACAACTGCACCCGCCGACGAAGCGGATGCAGAAGATGAAGAGGAGATCTGTTTGTGCTCGTTGGCACAAGTGACACGTTTACACAGGCGATTGTTGAGGACTACGGCCTGGGTCCTAATGCCGTCGATGCCGTGGACAACGATATGAGCTTGACAACTATGGCCTCACTGTAGCTAATTGTGAAGCAGCTGAGCACTTGTTAGTCCGTAGAGCACAACGTAAGGCGTTCCCCGACGAGATGCAGGCCGCAGAGAATGGCCTGAACGTCGCTAAAGGAAGCGACATAGGTGGACTGGCAGCATACCTAGATGGCAATGGAGTTCTGGAAGCGTATTGCAGGATTGATGCGTCGCTATGTACCGTACAGCGCCAGAAGGCCAGTGATCCTCACGGAAATTGTGCGCGATGCCCATGTGAGGATGAAGCATCAAAACGTGGATTCTACGATGACGGATATCCGGACCAAGTTCTGGATTATGAGTCTGCGGAGAGTGCTTGCAGTGTGATCTCGGGATGCAGCGAGTGTAAGCTGCACAGAGCACGGCCGATGCCGCCGATTATGGGACCCCTGCCAGAATATCGTTTGGAGGCCAATGGCTGGCCGTTTAAGAGCACGGGCCTCGACTACTTTGGACCACTGTTGGTGACCGTTGCTCTGCACCAAAAGAAACGGTGGGGGGCCTTGTTCACATGCCTGACGACCAAGGCGATTCATTTGGAACTGGCACATGACCTTTCCAGGGATTCCTGCATAATTGAAATCAGGAATTTCATCTGCCTCCGAGGACCTGTACAGAGACTGCGCAGCGACAACGGCAAGAACTTTGTTGGAGTGGATAGGGAGGCCAAGAGATTTGCGGAGATGTTCGAACGCGAGAGGATCCAGTCGGAGCTGTCACGTAAGGAGCTGGCGCCAAAGGAGCACGTCCTGGAGAGTTTCCTGATAGAGGCGGAGAATGTTGTTAATTCTCGTCCACTCACCCATTTGCCAGTGAGTGTGGACCAGGAAAGCCCTCTTACGGCAAATGATCTACTCAAGGGAGCAGCTTGCCCACCGGATACCCCCGGCCTGGATGGAGGCCTCGTTAAGGAAGGAGCTACGCGGAAGCAGTGGCGCGTGGCAAAGATGTTGAGGAACTGTTTCTGGAAGAGGTGGGTCTTGGAGTACCAACCCACGCTGACACGGAGAAAGAAGTGGTGCCGCAGAGAAAAGCCGATTCATCGAGAAGACATCGGCTTCGTTTGCGATCCAGCCGTTCCGCGTCGAGACTGGCGGAAAGGCGTCGTCGGAGGCCTTTGCTGGAACGGATGGTGAGGTCAGACGAGCCCACGTTAGAATCATTGATGAAGATCGGACTCGCTGGATAAAGCGCCGCGTTTCAAAGTTGGCGGCTTTGAGCGAAGGGGTTCTTCACGGAGGTGGGGATGTCGCGGATCGATTATCGATAGTTTAGTATTTAATATTGGAATTTGGTATTGTTCTCTAATGAAGAGATTGGGCACACTAGATAGATAATTATGGCGCGCTCATGGTGAGTTTGCCGTCGAAAGCAATGGAGTGTGGAAGGTTATACTGCGGTAAGATATCTTTATTAGGATCACCCTTTTCTCTCTAACTTGTGCTCCCACCAGAATAAAACATACACGCATATACACTGTTGGCTTGTGTACTAAAGGCGGGTTGTCCCATTGTCGCCGTATGTTGTAGGCAACTCCCACCCGAGTGACGACAACAGGCCCACATACTGTGGTTTGAAATAGAAGCCGGTACACTTAATATCAGCCTCAATATCAACTCCAAGTGGCACTTAGCGAATAGATATTTGATACTATCTCAATAGAATCTTTTAAAACAATGGGAAATAAAATATTAAAATCTCTAAGAGTAGCGCTGCTAAAGCCAGTGACCCTATTATTAAATAATGATTAAAAGATAGAAGCAATACTATTTACATTCCATGATGGTCTAATAAAAGGAGTTATACAGGCACAGTTAGAACACTAGCTAAAATAAAAAGACATAATTATTGGAAAAATATGACAAGAAATATATACAATTATACGACAAAAAACACAAAGACCCAAATGAATATAATCAATACGCCACAAATGGCTTTCGACAGGGTTATTTTGGATACGATCGGTCCACTACCCAAATCAAAACAAGGCAATGAGTCTACAATTACTCTAATCTGCGACCTAACAAAATACTTTGTCGCCATACCAATTAAAGACAAAAGTGCAAAAACAATAGCTAAAGCTATATTTGAAGATTTTATTCCAAAGTACGGTCCAATAAAGACGTTTAATACACATATGGAAACAGATTACAAAAGTTCAATAACACGGTGCGACAGTGAAAAAACGCTTGTGAAACGAGATAGTGTAGGTTGTTAATCTGGTCGAAGAGAACTCAAAAATATTTTTTTTATATTTTTGGAACCCTCCAATTTTTATTTATTTAAAAAAAACCGTTTTTCGGGACTTTTTTGCGCTTAAAAATTCCTGAACGCGTTTTTTTCAACCGATTTCAAAATTTTCGCTGTTTTTCAATAGTTAAATGTTGTAGCTTTTGAAAAAAAAATATATCTTCGATTTTGTTGAACAAAAAGGACAAAATTTTTACACCTGAAACTGAAGTTTCGACTTTTATTCGTGTTTTTCGGGTTTTGATGCCAGTTTTTCGGTACAACTTACAAAAATTCGGCCATTTTTGATACATATCAATGTTGACTCATTAATTCTGAATAAAACGAGACAAATTTCATCAAAAAATAATGAAAATTGGTGAAGTTATAACGCTTTTCCTAAAAAAAGTCAACTCAACCTAGAGAGCGCTTCGGAGGAACAATGTGTATAAAAATAAGAGTATATTGCTTTCTTCTGACAAAAATTCTGTCATTTATGCCACATATTAATATTGTCTCATTAATACTGAATAAAACGAGAAAAATTTCATTAAAAAATAATAAAAATTGTTGAAGTTATAACGCTTTTCCCAAAAAAAGTCAATAAAACCATGGGAGCACTATAAGAAGAAGAGCGTATTCCTGTCTTATACACACAGGTACTCCGGAGCGCACGCTATGTTAGGAAAAGCGTTATAACTTCACCAATTTTCATTATTTTTTGATGAAATTTGTCTCGTTTTATTCAGTATTAATGAGAGAATATTAATATGTGGCATAAATGACAGAATTTTTGTCAGAAGAAAGCAATATACTCTTATTTTTATACACATTGTTCCTCCGAAGCGCTCTCTAGGTTGAGTTGACTTTTTTTAGGAAAAGCGTTATAACTTCACCAATTTTCATTATTTTTTGATGAAATTTGTCTCGTTTTATTCAGAATTAATGAGTCAACATTGATATGTATCAAAAATGGCCGAATTTTCGTAAGTTGTACCGAAAAACTGGCATCAAAACCCGAAAAACACGAATAAAAGTCGAAACTTCAGTTTCAGGTGTAAAAATTTTGTCCTTTTTGTTCAACAAAATCGAAGATATATTTTTTTTTCAAAAGCTACAACATTTAACTATTGAAAAACAGCGAAAATTTTGAAATCGGTTGAAAAAAACGCGTTCAAGAATTTTTAAGCGCAAAAAAGTCCCGAAAAACGGTTTTTTTTAAATAAATAAAAATTGGAGGGTTCCAAAAATACAAAAAAAATATTTTTGAGTTCTCTTCGACCAGATTAACAACATACACTATCTCGTTTCCCAAGTGTATTTCGTTTTTTTTTTTGTCGCACAGTGTAATAGATGAGCTAAGTAGAAATTTGAACAAAAAAAATTTAACATCTACTACAGACCACCACCAAACAGTTGGAACTGTCGAAAGAGCAACAGAGCTTTTCATGAATTCATTCCATTCTTAATTTCAAAAGATAAAACTGATTGGGATATATGGCTCCAATATTTCGCAAACTAAAATATTGATTAATTAGAATTAACCAGGTAGACAGGAGTTCACCAACACGATATTCTTAAGGATTTGGAAATTATAAAAGGTTTTTTTTGTTTATTTTTAAACAAAAATTAACACAAATTTGGTGGGCACAGCCTTGTCAATTCTTTTGTTTTATTTGGTTAAATCAAAACACATAACATTGAATTCTATTTTCGTTTTATCCTATATCATAAATACACCAAGCATGGCCATGCATAGAATATAAACCTATATATATATATTTATATATAAAGTGTCCTTCAAAATTACTTCAAAAGCAGGGAGATGTACACATATATCGAATGCGCACTGTACTTCACACATTGTTGCATATAAATAAACGATAAATATACGAGTTCTTTGACCAAGTGGACGAAGTCCGAGGCCGTTGCAAGTGTCAGCATAAACTGTCACATGCAGACCCTAAGTATATGAACTCAAGTGCATATTCATATTTCCTCGCGCTCCATACTAGGCGAGCATAGATATACATACACATAAGAATACATAAACGTTTCTGCCGTTGCTACGAGACTTAGTTATTAAGACCTTACTCAGTTATTAAGAAATGATAGAACAGAGATATGATAGAATATGATAGAGATATGACAAAAAAACTGTTTTCAAACGGTATTAGTATTGAACAGAAAGGTATTGAAAGGAAGTTTAATGTTTGCAGATTGAATTAAATCTTTAGATTCACATGCGACCAAATTACAAAAAAAATGTCATTTCCAAAAATTGAAATTTTCAAAGTTGGTCCAAAATGACACTATTTTTGTACTGTCTTTTACGCAGTGTGAAGATAAATATTGCCTTAATTGGGAAAATAAAATAACCCCAAAAATAACTCCCAGCACAGCTGAAACAGCAAAAACTCCCAGCCAGAAAGATTACACAGAAGGTCGACCACAAAACTGCCATAGGGATATACATCGAGCGACATGTGTTCCAAACTAGAACCACATTACAAAATCACTCAATAGCACCACAACACAGGATGAAAGAAAATCCCAATCTTCAAACACCACCACACCAACAGAAATAACTACACACAAAAATTACATACAGAAACACCAAAACAAATCAACATCAATAAGTCCAAGAACTCTTCACTAACTTTAAACCGTTCAAATCAAACACTAAGTTCTCAAACAAAATCGCACATGCCAATTACAGCGAATCCAATAAAAATCCTTCAACCATACCCTAACTTAACCCAATCTTCATTGCACAAATGTCCCTTAGTATACCATACACTAACCATACAGCAAATAGACTTCTAATTTCATACAACGAAAATAGACGCAAAAATTTCTTGCGTCAGGCCCCCGGAGGCCCCAGAGAGAAGCTTACTCTCATTCTTACGCTCATTTTTACGCTCATAATCTCATTGAACTTTTTTGGTTGTTCAGTCGCAAAGAAGCGCATCATCAAGAAGGTTCATCCGCGGTTAAACTGATCTTTACATGTATGCATGCTCACCAGATCTTGCAAATAACTGTCAACCGTTTCTCGTTGTCTGCAAATAAATATCTTTCTCTGACTCTTTACGAAAAGACTCAGAGTGCAACAGTTGGGTGCAACTGTTGGGTGCAACAGTTGGGTTCTTGAACTAGCTCGCTCGCGCTCAGAGCGAAACCCTTTTTTTCTATTTTGTTTTGTTTCGGTTGTTCCAAGACCGTTTTGTCGTGTTCGGTGCAGCAAAACGTCTTTTGCGTATGTATTGGTTTACATTCACACGCATAGGTAAGCAAAACGTTAAACTTTTAATTGCAATCGTGAATTGAGTGTGTGAAGGTGCGAAATAATTGGTATTGTAAAATGGGAAGAGAAATAAATAAAAATGTGCACCAATTCTTTCAGTTTAATTTGGACGAGAACAAATCAATTTGTAATGTTTGCGGTATGAAATTGTCCGGTAATCATTCGACAAATTTAAGACGGCACTTAACAACCAAGCATAAGGACATTTTCAATGAGTGGAATAATGTTGAGTATACAAAGGTAACACAATGCGAAGAAAAATGAAGAATATCGTATCAAACAAGTGAAAAAGCAATTGTTTCTTCCTTGATCAAAATGGTAGCCACAGACGGAAAACCATTCAAGTTTCTAGACAGTGAAGGGCTTAGGGAAATAATGGATCCAATATATAATGCACTGGGCATGAACCCTGTAACGTCTAGAAATATAATGAATTTTATGTCAGTCAAAGAGGAGTTTGTTAAAGAAAATATAAGGGCACTTGTGAAGGGAAAACTAGTGTCGCTGAAAATCTTTGTTGCCACGAGAATGGATAAAGCCATCTTAGGAATCAATTTGCAAATGATACACGCAAGCCTGGCAAAAACCGAGATAGTTGTGAAGACCTTGGGCATGATTGAACTCGTGCAATCTCACACTGGAATATATAAGCTTTCGGCCTCCCCCTTGCTCAGCACTATTCGCCCCCTTCTACGACTACGCCTCGAACTCGACCCCAGACTCTTAAACCCCAATCCACAGCATAAGCAATTCCCAATATTCAAGTGCTGTGGGTTCAAGTACATCCGGGTATGTCGCAAGAGTGCAACTATGTCACAAGTGTCCAACTGTGTACGCTGACTAGAATGTTTCGGGAAAGCTGACACACACCCTGAGTGTTACCCTGACTCTTGACTCCGGATAGCTGACACTTCACCCGCTGACACCACACGCCGACACCGCACACGCTGACACCACACATAGAATTGGAGTGGGAGATCGGCCGATATCAAACTGTCGATCGGAGGGTCACAACTCTGGGAAGTCAGTCTAATCTTGACCGCCGAACCACGAAGCTGAACCAACTCTGATATTCTCCATCGAACATAAACCACTTCCGTTAAAAAAGAACTACTAAAACGATTGTTATTATTAAGCGACACGAATAAATTGTATTTCCAACGTTATCCAAGACTTTTCATCAGGTGAACCATGGAAGGACACCTTAACTGGCGCCAGAGCAGATAAGTAGAGTGAATGTGAATTACGAGTTTTAAAAAGGAAAAGAAATATTCTTCTTTCTTTCCCCAAACAAAATTCTTTCCCCAAAACAAAAACAAAAAAAAAATGAATAGAAAAAGGTGTAAAAGTGTAAAAATCTTTTCCAAAATAAAAGAAAAGAAAAAAGAAAAGTGTATGGGAAAAAGTATAAAAATAAAGTAATGAAGATTTTTTGTTTTTTTTTTTTTTTCAAAAAAAATAAATAAAAAACAAGAAAGGAAAGCTAACTTTGCACGGAGCCGAAGTTGATATACCCTTGCAGTTGAGTCGCAGTCCGCTAGGTGGCGCCACGCATCTTATATTATT
The DNA here is from genome assembly GCA_021223865.1 of Drosophila pandora. Lineage (NCBI taxonomy): Eukaryota > Metazoa > Arthropoda > Insecta > Diptera > Drosophilidae > Drosophila > Drosophila pandora. Next base: position 156,258 of record JAJJHT010014489.1, on the reverse strand, counting down.
AGATATATAGCGGATCGTCTATAGTCGGCAGATTCTTATGAAATTTGGCATATTGAACAATTTTGCCCAAAGAGTAATCTGTACCAAGTCCCAGCCCTCTAACTTAACCAAAGTTATGGCATTTCCGATCAATCAGTTATATGGCAGCTATAAGATATAGTCGACCGATCCCGGCCGTTCCGACTTATATACTACCTGCAAAGGAAAGAAGGGTGTGTGCAAAGTTTCAACGCGATAGCTCTAAAACTGAGAGACTAGTCTGCGTAGAAACCGACAGACAGACGGACAGACGGACCGACGGACAGACGGACAGACGGACATGCTCATATCGACTCAGGAGGTGATCCTGATCAAGAATATATATACTTTATAGGGTCGGAGATGTCTCCTTCACTGCGTTGCACACTTTTGACCAAAATTATAATACCCTCTGCAAGGGTATAAATATAACAAAATATGCGAAAATATGCAAAGATTATAACAAAATATTCGAAAAAATGCAAAGAATATAAAAAAATATGCGAAAATATGCAACAAAGCGGCACCCGTAATACACGTTCACTTTACACCCTGTTATAATTAAATAATATTGAATTCTGTTATTCCACATATTTAAAAAATTTTCTTTTTCCTCATCATCAGAAGAATTTAAAGAAGACCAACACGAACTCTACAATATTGATACACTGATGCTTGTAAAGGGTGAGTAAAGCGCTTCTCCCTTTCTCCTCAAGTCAAATAAAGATTGAAAATTCTCTTTTATTATAACCATAATCATTAAAATTACAAATACTAAACTATATTGCAAGAATGTAAAGAATTGAATTACTTACATACCTATTATTTTTATAAGACTTTAGACGTCATTTTCTTGTGGCCCCACACAATTCTATAATATTTTTTCCGAACAAAATATTTTTCCCTCCCTCCTAAAATGGAAGAAATCAAATCTACCCTTCAAAAATTCGACGAGAGCCTTAAGACCCTATTAAACCAGGTTATAGGAGTAAAGGAAGATATTAAGAAAGTCGGGACAAGGGTAGCCACGCTGGAACAAGAACACGAAAAACGTAACCCTGCGGTAACCCAACCCGTTCCTTTGGTCCTTCCGCGCACCGAATACGAATTAAAAGAAACGTCTACTCTTCAGACTTTTGAGGGGGAGCCCGGGAAATTTGTGTCCTGGGTTAACAGGGCTCAAGCCATTGTTAATGACTATGAGATCATTATAGGCAAGCCCTTGTATAGGATCGTCATTCTCTATATTAGGCAGAAAATAAGAGGCGACGCCGATTTGGCGCTTTTTTCTTACAATGTAGAAGATGATAATTGGTCGGAAATTAAGCGGGTTCTCTCGCTTCACTACGCCGACAAGCGAGACGTCCGAACCCTTGAATATCAACTGAGCCAATTGACCCAAGCAGGTAGAACTCTGGATCAATTCTATAATGAGGTCAATTATCACTTTTCCTTGATTTTAAATAAATTAAAACAATCAGAGCATGCGCCTAACGTGGCCAGCGCCCTAATTGAGATGTATAGGGACAAGGCGCTGGATGTTTTTGTAAGGGGGCTCAACGGCGATGCCTCCAAGTTACTCATTATTCGGGGCCCAAAAAATTTTGCCTGAAGCATATTCCTTTTGCCTAGAGCTGCAGAATGTATCGGTCAGGGAAAATGCACGTGTGGAACACGCGAATAGGTTCGCCCCATTAGCATCCCCACGGTATTCGTCTTCATTCCAACCACCAATAAGGGCACCGGCGGGCATGAACTTTAACGATAGTTCATCCGGTAACTCGCGAGGTTTTAATAGTTTCCAAGGGCCACGACCAGCCATTAAGATGGAGTCAAACCGGTCTGGCCAGTCTTATCAGTCCGGCTTTGGCGTACGCCGTGGAAACGATGATAGGTCCCAAAATACTTCGCCTGGTTTGAATCCCTTCAGAAAGGCACAACGATTGTACCACATGACGGCGGTTCCGTCTAGCGTGGTGACAATGCCTGAAAACGACACGCAAAATTCCGCTTGTCAGACTATTTACGAAGACGAAGCGGTGAGCGCCTACGACACGAGCCTCGAGTATGATGTCCCACACCATAAGGCCGACAACGAGAACGTTAGCGATGAGGCAAATTTTATGACGGACGCCTATCCAGCGTGCCATACATAGAATACAATGCTAGGAATGGCAACAAGTTAAGGTTTCTTATCGACACCGGCGCGAGTAAGAACTTGGTTAGCCAAAAACCCTCCGCCGGCTCCACCCCATTACCTACTCCCTTTTACGTGGAATCTGCTGCTGAAAATGTTAGAATCACGCATTGCTTAGTAGGTCGAAATACGTACTAGTACTCAAGACCCCATTCTTCCAATCCATGCTTTGAGAATTTTAAGCTGTATAAAATTCGAATAACGCAGAGATTGGTAAAAGATCAATTCACCTCCGCGAAACACTGCTATAGGCCCTACATTACTTTACGGTGCCTAGAATGATAGTGTCGGGCAACGAAAGGGGTCTCCTTTGCCCAATGGTGCTAAACTACCTTCGAACATTGGAGATAGAACTATAACATACCCCTACTTAAAATAGCGAAACCAGACTATGGTCAATATAGGACATAATAAAAATAGACTGAACCTTGACAATATGAGTCGGGGGATAAGGTTTTCGTCGCTAATAAGCAAACTAAAACTAAAGAAAAACAACGTTTCAGACCGGAGGAGGTCCAAGAGAATCGCGGAGTCACGATTAAAACTAGATCAGGAAAAATTTTGCATAAATCAGACTTGAGGAATTGAAGAGCGCTTTATGAACCTCTCTATTTTTTAACATACACATAGAATATTTTTCTATTTTTAACAACACACACAAAACATTTCTCCATTTTAACACACAAAAAATTTCTCTATTTTAACACACACACACAAAAACATTAAATGTAGTACACAAATAATTTAAGCATGAAAACACAAATATTATACACACAAATACACAAATAATTTAAGCATGAATACACAAATATTATACACACAAATATTATAAGCGCGAATAGTATATACACAAGCTTTTCTTTCCTTCTCGATCACGATGCTCCACGAGCCTTACGATCATCGGCGTCACATCAGCCGCGCGCATATTTAAGTACGACGCACCCGTCGTTCCCCTGCAACAAGGAGCAGTATACCGGATCAATGGAGTGCTTAAGCTGGTACATGTCATCGACCTATCAAGGATAATGGAACTAGTAGACGACACCAGCCGGGACGCGGCAACCCTGATGGACCAACGTGTTAGCACAATAACGAGACACTACCAGGAGCAAGCAGCGGAGGGAATAAACAGAGTGATGAAAGAGTGATGAGGCCATCATCACGCAGAGCTCGAGCAATAAACTGGGTTCAGCCTGGAAATGGATTGCAGGATCACCAGACGCGGAGGACTGGAATGCGATACTCAACTCAGAAAAGATGATCGTCGAAAACGGCCCAAAATATACAGCTAATGTCTGGCGTTTCACGAGGCGAAACCTTTTCTTTGCTTGGAGGTTTCGCTAACAGTAACGGTTTTCTCGATCCTGTTCATCATCTGGAGGAAGTTGACCTCCACCAAAGGAATAACAACCACGAGGGTTATAATCGAGGACCTGGAAAACCCAAAGAGGATGTCGACAACACCACACCATTCTGCCAATTGATCTACGGGACGCAGACTTTTAGAGGGGGAGGAGTTAACACCCGGCACTTTCTTCCGTTAAAAAAGAACTACTAAAACGATTGTTATTATTAAGCGACACGAATAAATTGTATTCCCAACGTTATTCAAGAATGAACCAACGACTTTTCATCAGGTGAACCATGGAAGGACACCTTAACTTATATAAAGAGCAAAATTCTAGAAATCTTAGATGATTATGGCATATCACTTGATCAGATCTACAGAATTGAATTACATACAATTTTTAAAAAAGTTAATTTTTTTTACAAAATTTTAACTTCATGTACACAGCATTACGTCTGATAATGGGCGAAACATGATAAAAGCCGTCCAGGTATTAAATGATGCGACAGAGGAATCCCTCATTGAAGAAGACATAGAAAGTGAGAAAGTTCTGAATGTACTGGATTCTATTGAACTGGCTAATATACACCTTGTGAGATGTGCAGCACACACTCTGCAACTGTGCGTATTTGATGTGAACAAAACCAAGGAGATTGCCGATAAAATAAGTGCCTGTCGCACATTATGTAAATCGCTGCGCACTGAAACATATAGGTAAGTCATAAGTTATAAAAATTTATATATATATATGTATATGAATATATATATATTATATATTTATAAAATCTATGCAGACGTATCTTAATTGAGAATGAAAAAAACGTCCCATCGCTCGACCATCGCTACAAGGTGGAATTCAACGTATTTAATGCTAAAGAAATTATTGGGCTTAAAGGATTTTTTGGCAACGCAGTCTAATATTTGTGTAGAGGCCAATTGGGATTGGATCGAGACGTACATTGACGCTTTTAGTGACACATATCAGGCAACCCTAAAGCTACAAGATAAAGATTTAGTTTATAGTGAGTTCTTTATAGTATGGATGGAACTAAAATTAAAATGCGAGAATAGCTAAAATTTAATTTAAGAAAAACTAGCGGCACAGATAAAAATAAGAGAGAAAAAATTGTTAGAAAATGATGCATTGTTGGCAGCAATTTACATGGAAATCGTTAGCAAAAGCTAATTTAAAAAAAACAGCATTTCGTTTAAATGAGTTAAAAGAAGTAAGCTGTATGTCGTAGAATGTTTGAAATTTGGGTCCTGTTTTGTTTATGTAGTAGTTTTCAGAAACTAATTAAAATTGTCTTCGTCAAAAACTAATACTTTTACTAAATTAAAATCCAAAAAACATTGCATACTTATTATTGGTTTATTATTTAAGGCACAAACACGAAATGTTCCAGCGCTCGAGACTCCTGAGCATGAAGAGATGTTTGCTACCCCAGTCTCGTCAATTCTTTCAACTGCATCCTCATCTGAAGAGAAGACGCTGTTCTCGGCTTTTTTGGACGATTTGCAGACAGTTTCAGAAAGCAAAAAAGATCCTGTTTCTTCAAAACTTGCCAAAATTTACGCTGACATCGAAAACTTTGACGTAACATTTGGCCGCTTGCCATTGAATTCAAATATATTTTTTTTTTTTAATGATTTGCAACTTAAGATTCCGCATATATGTGCACTAGCGCAGGTTGTGCTGGTTACACCTGCAACGCAAGTGTCCGTCGAACGGGCATTCTCAGCCCTACACTTTATATAAAGTTAACGAAGAAGTTTGATAAGTGCTGAAAATTTAAACTCCTTACTAGTTATAAAGTTTAACACATAATATGACAAAAAATGTATATATAATTTATGTAAAAATACAAAAAAAACATTTAAAAACATTGTCTGAAATTTTTGTTTTCTTTTTGGTAGCATTATTGTATATGGAATATGGAATCTAAACGAAACTTGTAACAAAAATATTTGAAAATAAAATTAAATTTTTCTATTAATTTCTTTGCATATGTATTGGTATAATTTCACAAGCGTTCGTTTTGCACACGAAATACATTAATTGCAACAACAACGAAAGTAAATGTGAAGACCGCAAGGCTTGGTCCCTCCCAAAGGACAGCCAACCGCCCCTATAAGTGCCGAGGGCGCGGGGCCGAGCACACCAGCCAACGCCGCCGAAGCAGGTCCGTGATGGGAAACGGCGAAGCGGAAGAAGTCCAGGACGTCCACCCGCCCTGACGCGTTGGTAGTGCAAGCCAAGGGGCTTAAATATAGCGAGGTCCTAGCGATGGTCACCAGACGGCAGGACGGGCAGCTAAACGAATTAAGCCAAGACGTGCGCAAGGTGCGCCGAACTGCGTGCGGGAAACATCTGCTGGAGCTCAACAAGAATCGCGTGGCCAGCACGGACGCCATGAGGGAGAATCTCGAGAAGGTGCTCCAGGGAGCTGCAGAGGTGCTAGCGTTGTCCGAGGACAGCAAGCTCCGTTTCATGGAGCTAAGAGACCTCGATCTCTTGGTTAAGGAAGGGGACATACGCGAGGCAATGGTCGAGCAGTTCATCTTGGCCGGAGACTCACTCCTGATCAGGAGCCTGCGAGGGAGCTCAAGGGACACCCAAACTGCCATTATTGGACTCCCAAGCAAGAAAGCGGCGGAGGTGGTGAGCAGAGGAAAAGTAAGGATTGGTTGGACAGTGTATCGTATCCGTGAGAGGGACAACCAACCGAGGTGCTACAGATGCCTGGAAGTTGGCCATATCGCTGGTAAGTGCAGAAGCACACAGATAGGAGAGGGTGTTGCATCCGCTGCGGAGAGAAAGGGCATAAAATAGCCAGATGCCCCAATGATAGCTTATGCTTTGTGTGCGCGGAGAGGGGCGAGCGGGACATCAAACACCAAACCGGCAGCAGGCGGTGTTCGCACTCCAAGGTGGCTGTTAAAGATAGAGCAGGATGGAAGTGATTCAGCTCAACCTGAATCACTGCAGAGCCGATCGACGCCAAAGGCAAGCACCCAGTGCTCATAGCAGGGGACTTCAACGCATGGGCCCATTAGTGGGGGTGTCGCACCACAAACGCCAGAGGTAGAGCCCTGCTGGAGATACTGGCCCCCTGGACCTGGCGCTACTTAACGAGGGTAACCAGGAGACCTTTAACAGAGCAGGCGCAGGATCGATAATCGACCTGACTTTTGCGAGCGGAAGCTTGGGCCGCGGCTCCAAGTGGAGAATTGCACCGCCAGCGACCATGAAGCCATATTGTGCTCACTCGAAGCGGGCAGGGCTGACCCGAGCCCACCCTACTGTGGAAAGGCGTACCGCCAGGATACCCCCGATGTCCAAGCCGTGATAAGCCGAGAGCAAAGCGCGACTGTTGTCCCCCTCGCCTCGGCCAACGAAACGGCGGCAGCACTTGCTGAGGCTCTAGATGAGGTCTGCAGGGCAAGTATGAAGCCTCGAACGACCTACTCGCGTCACCACAGATCGACTCCGTGGTGGAACAGCAAAATTTCTTTACTCCGTAAGGAGTGCCTAAAGGCCAAAGCCTGGTAAGCCACCCGGGCAAGGTGCTAGAAAAAATCAGATCTCTTCTATTTGACATGAACGAGGGTCGCAAAGAGCGCGAGGTCACCGCTGGAGTGCCCCAAGGCTCAGTGCTCGGGCCACTGCTCTGGAACGCGATATACGATGGTGTTCTTCGGATTCCAATGGCCGAGGGAACATCTGTAATTTAATTCGCCGATGACGAGAAGGCGCAAGACGAAACCGCGTCGGCGTCGGCTAGGAAGTTAGCGGTGAGAGCCAGAAGCCTGGCCAACTGGCAGAGCTTATGGGAAAAACCACAAAGGGACTTTAGAAGAAAGCACGGCGAGGTGGATTTCTACATGACACAGGCCCTTAGTGGACACGGGTGTTTCAGAAGCTACCTGAAGCGATTCGGGCACGAAAGAGAGGATGGCTGCCCCTCATGTGGCAGGGGAGTCATGGAGGACGCCTACCATGTCCTCTTCGACTGTCGGCGCTTCGACGAGGAGCGCACCTACCTTGAGGAGAGCCTGGAGGAGACCTTCTCACCGGAGAGCATGGTGCTGCTAATGCTGGAGTCGGGGCGCAATTGGGAAGCCACAGGCAAGTTTGTGACGAAGGTCTTGCTGCAGGAGTGGGACGAAGCATTGCTTCACGTCCGTACCGTCCAGCAGCATCAAGCTCCTCTAGCCCCATTAATAACTTCAATTAAAAGTAATGTAAATAACTGGTAGGATAAATTTAAGACAAGAAAAATATTATCTGAGTAAGTATCTGTCTTAACATATTCTTTTTTCAAAGTTGTGTGATCAAATATCAAAAATATTCTACCGAACGCGCCGTAATCCGTACGCGACCTGACATGCCAAAACATTTTTGTCACCCTAACCTAAAAAACAACTTTCACGCTCTTCTGCAATCTTCTGCAAACGATAAACGACTCATTATTATTGTGAACTATATAATTGTTTTTCACTCAAATTAATAAATCTGAAAGCAGCGTGTCATTACTTTACCTAGATAAAAAATATTACGAGAGATATTTTTAAAAAACCAACTTTTCTAACATGTACACAATTGTGGAAGAAAAAAGTATACATGATAAGTTCGACAATATAAATATAAGTTAAGGTGTCCCATGGTCGGTCACCTGATAATGATAACTCCGTTCATTGTTCTATGTGTAGTTTACAGTTTATTATTCGCTTCTTAGTTTAACAATTGGTTCGATAGTTGATTGGGAATTGGATGTTAAGGGTACAATTTGTAAATTAGATTCAGGATTTTCAGGTTCTGCTTCGATGCTCAGAGGTCCGGAGAAGTCTGGCCACGCAGAGTTGAGGCCCTCCGGTCGGAATTGGCTGATTTCCCACTCCAATTCTATACGCGGTGTCAGCGTATCGGCGTGTGTGGGGTCGGCGGATGTGGAGTCAGCTATCCGGTGTCAAGAGTCAGCGTAACACTTATAGTTTTGTGTCAGCTCTCCCGCAACATTTTAGTCAGCGTACATAGTTGCACACTTGTGACTTAGTTGCACTCTTGCGACATAGCCGGATGTACTTGAACCCACAGCACTTGAATATTGGGAATTGTGCTTATGTCGTGGATTCGGGTTTAAGAGTCTGGGTCGAGTTCAGGGCGTAGTGGTAGGGGCGAATAGTGTTGAGCAAAGGGAGGGGCTCGAATGTGCCGGGTGATAACTCCTCCCCCTCTAAAAGTCTGCGTCCCGCAGATCAATTAACAGAATGGTGGGCTGTTGTCGATGTCTTCTTTGGGTTCTCCAGATCTTCGGTGATAACCCTTGTGGTTGGTATTCCTTTGGTGGAGGTTAGCTTCCTCCAGATGATGAACAGGATCAAGAAGACTATTAGTGTGAGTGAAGCCTCCAAGACATAGGAGAAGGTTACTCCACGTGAAACGCCAGACATCACCTGCGTGTTTTGTGCGTTGACGTCATCGACGTAACCAAGGGAAGGTCGATAGCCAGTTACCGTAATGTTGGTCAGTACTGGAGGTAAGGCCATAGGGTGGTTTGCAGAAAAGGCGGTGAAGTTCTTGTTCCGGACTGTGACGACTTCGTTGTTGAACTGGACTATGTACGTCCCTTCCAGTTGGTACTCTCGTTCGGGTGTTGCAAGCGATCCATTGTAATTGGAGAGGAATAATGTCCCATCCTCGACTAACTGTACGACCTCTTCGTTGCTCCGAAGGTATGAGCAGGATGCATGGCCACCCTTCAGGAGCCGTGGAATGCATGAGTTCTCCTCCAAAGCTATTAAATCCTCCTCTGGGCAGACTGTTATGTTGCCGATGGAGGAACAGCTGCCCACTACTGCATATGTTTCCTCTCCGTTTAGTGCGAGCTTCTGGTGCTCGTGCACTATTTGTCTTCCGCCTGATACTGTTGGATACAAGCGTACAAGTTCGTATCTCCTATTAGATACCTTGGGGAGAGCTAGGATGTATAGCAGCGTCGTGCCATTGGAGAGTATGGTTGGCCGGGAAAATTCTACCGCCTCCACAGCATTTTGGTACGGGAGATCGTTGACTTCCATGAGTATAGTCTCAATTTCCTCGTGATCCAGAAGGTTCGAATTTGTTACTCCAGTCTTGGCTAGTTGGCAGGCCCTCGTGATTTCCGCCACTCGGTCAGCCAGGATGATTGCTTTATGCAGTGTCGCTGTAACTGCGTGGAGATCTCCGTCAATCGCATTGACTCTCGCTACCACATCATTTAGTTCTTGAATCGATTTGTGGCTTGCGTCGAAGAGTCGGGCGTTGATCCGAATTTGCTGGTTGATGTTTTCGGTGATCATCTTCTCCGAGTTAAGTACCGCATTCCAGTCCTCTGCATCCGGTGATCCTGCTATCCATTTCCAGGCTGAACCCAGCCAGTTTACCGCTCGAGTTCTGCGTGATGTTGGCCTCATCACCCTGTTCATCCCTTCCGTTGCCTGCTCCAGGTAATGCCTCGTTATTGTGTTGATTCGTTGATCCGTCAAGGTTGCCGCATCCCGGCTAGTTTCGTCCACTAGCTGCATCATCCTCGCTATGTCGATGACGTGAACCAGTTTGAACATTCCGTTGATGCGCCATACTCCTCCTTGTTGCAGGAGTACGACGGGTGCGTCGTATTTGTATATGCGCGCGGCTGACATGAGACCGATGATTGTGAGGCTTATAGGGCATTGAGCAAAAAATGAAAGAAAAGCTTGTGTATATACTATTCATACTTATAATATCTTATTCTACGTTTAATGTTTTGTGAAAGTGTTAAAAATAAAAAAGTTTTTTTGTGTTTTGTTTTTTTCTTAAAAAAAAAGAGAGGGTCGTAAAGCGCTCTTCACTTCAAGTCTGCTTTGTGTAAGATTTTCCCTGATTTAGTTTTTATTGTTACT